>SSNS01000578.1:5003-75650 GCA_006937985.1 Aphyosemion australe
GCGTATGCTGTTGTAAAAGCTGCAATAAACACATTGTTTGTTCTGTTAGGAGGTGCCACACATTTCGAGTTCAAACAATGCTGCACCAGAACCATCTCAGCGCTTATAAAATGGAAAAATTTAACCTTGTATTTACCGGAAAACAAAAGGCTAAAAAACTCGTCAGGGTCTTTGACAAAGCTTGTCTGTGTGAGGTCATTTCGCTGAGCAAATTTGCCCCACAGAGAGTTTAACGATAATTTAGAGATGGATCGTTTGGCAGGATTGTATTGGATTTTTGATATGTCAAGACGTATCCCCTGATTGATTTCGTATTCTTCCACATATCTCCTTTTCGATTCATCATCGGTCACACCCGCGGGGAAACCCGACGCGTGCTGCTTATGCTTGAGAAACGTGTGGATGTAATCCACAAACACGTCAGAGCTCCGCCTCTCGAAATGCCACACTTCGATCATTTTCGTGACAGTGTACCCTCTCTCCAGAGCTACATTAAACTCCTCGGTCACCCAAACTCCTGTCAACGCGCGTTCTTCAGAATTGTGACTGCATGACGCACTCTGATTATTCACCTCCGCGCATGTGCGACAGAGTGTGAAGACCAGTTTCCCCTTAGAGGTTTTGTATGGTAGAACCGGGAAGAAGAGTTCTCTGGGAGGGTTCACCACGGCTTTAATGAATCCGTAATAGCTTCTAGGATCTTCAAAATTTTTTACAATAATTACCGGATGGCCTATCGGATAGCTTTTAGTCGCGTTAACCCAGGGGTAAAGGCTGGTAAAATCAACATAGCGCACCTCTTCATCGCTCTGCGCCGAATACCTGAGACGGATCGGACATGTGCGGCCTCCGAACAAGGCCTCGCGGGGCTGCAGCGGAGGGGGAGGGGGCTCAAATCGCTGCACAAACTCTCTCACCTCAGGATTCGTTTTAATCATATCCTCCCATTGATGCTCCCAAATTACCTCGAGCTTTACACGGTGGATTGATTTTAAGGCTTGCAGTTTTTCAACGGATTTGTCATAAATTTCCTCAAAAGTGATTTTTCTCAAAGGGCAGGTGGCGGATGGCATAAAACACACGGGACATCCGTGGTAAAAACACCCTAAATATTCAAATGCGTGCTCTACCCCTGATATTACGGCAAATCCATCGAGAAAATACTCTCCTATTTTTTTCTCACCATCAGGTTTCAAGGCGTGCTGAATCTCAACATTTTTACAATGCGAGATCCATTCTAACCACACAATGCTCGCGTTCGAGTATGCTTTCCTCTGAGATCTATAGTTCAGGGGGCAAGGAATGGCTAGAGTATTGGATTTCAGAAAATTACCTCTAAACACATTCATACATGCTGAAGCTATGGTGACGGCGTTTGTGGGATCGATGCTTGTTTCAGAGAAAAACTCATCTCTGAAAATGGAGCATGCTTTAAACAAAATCTCCACGTCGTTCCTGCAGTAAAACAGCGCTTCCTTCTTAAAATCAAACAGCCCCTTACTCGCATCCGTGTACCATTCTGAAAATGTATTTTGTTGTTCCGCAGACATTTGATCAAACCCGAAGTCTGTGACGGGTGGGTAAGGGCCTATATAACTCAGATTCTGCAGCGAGGAGAACTTGTGAGGGAAAAAACCTTTAGCTGAATCTGTAAATCCGAGAGCAGAGGGAAGACTGGAGAGTTTCATCATTAGAAAGCTCAAGGAATCGATAAATCTTAAGCAAAAGTCCGGTTCCGTGAAAGACAGAATCTTGCTCCCCTGCATGAGAACGCGCCCTGGTTTTATTTTTAATTGAATCATCGCTTTGAGGATTATGTAAGAATCGAATCCTCTAGCGTTGTGGGCTATAAACGTGTAGTTTGCGAATTTAGGTCGTCTGAATCGCAAGATGAACGCCTGTATGCACTCAACACCATAGTTTTCCCATGTTTCCCCCGAATGGGATTTTGCGCAGATCAAAAATGGTGTGTGAACGCCGTCTTTATCGAGAAATGTTTCAACATCGTAATAAATTATTTTATCCGACAATCTTTCATCTTTTTTTACGGGTTGGATGTAGCATTGGTGGCCGTCGCCTTCAGGCCCCCCGCAGGTGACGCACTTGGGTTTTTGACAGACGTGTGCCGAGCTGGTTTTGGTGATTGCCACGTAATACGCACGTTTACAGATTGGGCATTTTTTGATCAAATCGCACGGGCTTACATGCTTGTCCGCCTTAGGTCTGTGAACCGGCGTCTTGTGCTGGTCGAAACAGACTAAATTTCGACATATTCGATTACAGTCAGAGCATTTGATGAGTGAGCGTTCTGACTGAGTGCAGATAGAGCTGTCACACACGCGGCAATACCACTGGCAGTGGTGCGCGTTTATGGAGTGATACTCGGTGAAGCAGAAATTGCAGAAATATCTAGCCCCTAAAAAAGCTTTAATGTTCATTATGCCGTGGTAGTGATGGTTTAACAGGAGCAGGAACAGTGGATTTGAGCGGTCTGCGAATGCGGTTTCAAATTTGGAGATCACACTTGCGGTTCTATAAAAGATGACTATTTTTCTTTTAACAATTTTTTCAAAATCCGCGACATCGCTGAATGATACGGGGGTTTGATCAGAAAGTCCAGCCTGGTTTTGGAGATGTTTAGCCATCACCAATAACTCTCCGTCTGTGGAACCAGGAATTAACAGACTTGCGATGCTGAGCGCAAAGCAGAGGGCATGCTCACCCGGCGGCGGAATCGTGAGATATTTACCCTTTTTGCGCACCAGTTCACAGTCTAACGTTTTTTCAAGTTTACGTTTCCCTGAGCCTGACGGGTTGTTTACAACCTGCATTGTGAAATGAAAATCATTATCAGCCGCCAGAGCTGCGTTTGATTGAACCAGATTATCGAAAAACTCCTGCAAATTTGGCAGAATATTTTCACCATCAACGGTAAAGGTGGTGTGATGATTTACGTTTTGAGTTGCGATTTCAAATTGGATTACATCGTTTGTGCGGGCCATCTCCCTACCTCTCTGCGCGAATCTATTTAAAACCTCCATAATGCTAAGATAAAACTCGGCCAGATCTGTGACTCCGTCGTTGACCGCAAATGAGACGCTTTCTCTGATTTCGCGCTGATTAAAAGCTTCGTTAGCGCTTGACGCAACGCCACCTCCCTGTTGATGGGTGATCTCATTTACCGGATCCTGTGCAGAAGGCTGAACGTTTCGCTCGCCGTGATTAATTAGAGGATCAAAAATCGAATTTAACGTGCGCGGCGAAGGAGGTGGAATGTTTAAAAGAATCTGGTCTATAAGCTCACTCACGCTCTGGTCTGACTCATGCTGATTATCAGGATGATTTAACCGTGATTGATCATCATGAGGAGAGGTCGGTTCTGGTTGGATCGGAGGATAGTGTGGTTGGATCGGAGAGGGCGGTTCTGGTTGGAGCTGAGAGTCTGGGTCTGGATGGAGCGGAGAGGATGGTTCTGGTTGGAGCTGAGAGGCTGGGTCTGGATGGAGCGGAGAGGATGGTTCTGATTCATCAACCCCTAAATTTTCAACAAGAGACCTTAAGGCTATAAGTCCAGGGTAATCCAAACCTTCAACTGTTGACTCAAGCAAAACCCTCAAAGCCTGCAAACCCGGTGTATCTGACATTTTAAAGACACGCAACAAATACAGATAAGAAAAGAAAAATCAACCTCGAAATCCCATGAATGCTCGAAAGATGAAAAAGTCCTTTGCTCCTCTTCTCACAAGTTCATATTCTCCTGAAAGAATGATACCACGTAAAGACCGAATCTCAGCAAGTCGTAAGCCATTCGGATTCTGGTCCGTCTTTCGGCGCCTGTGACGCGGCCCCGCCCTCGTCGTCGTCCTGCGTAAAAGATGGAGAAATGTTATTCATCATCTTTGATAACCTCTTAACCATGAAAAATAATAATAATGAAAACTCACTTCTTTGTCGATGTAGTGGCCGGTGGGGAGGTATGTCCTCACCGCTTGATCCGATCGGGGCCTGTTCCGCATCCGATTGTGCGTCACCAGGAGTCCCGAGTGGCGCGTCGATGGGGTTCCCCCGTGGTGGGCGGGGCTCTTGCTCAGGGTCTTCGACTTCTGCTTCGCGGCGATTCCCCTGTGACGTACCAATGGGATTCCCTTGCGCTGAGGCGGCCGGCTGCTCCGGCTCATTGACTTCGGCAAAAAGTGGTTCTTCTCCAGCCTGCTCCTGAGGCGATGCCAGGTCTGCTAATAGATCCAATTCATGTACCTCTCCAGTGGTGCTCGCTCCGGGGTTGTCTGGAGAAAATAAGTTCCTCTCAGTGTAAAGCGCGTGACAACTCGTTATTAAATAAGTATAAAAAAATCAACATACCTGAAGGATCGGCGTTTGTCGACTGTGCAAGTGTGTGTAAGGCCCTGTTCAATCGGCCGAACGCTTCTTGAGATGATGGGAGTTCGTCGCGCAAATGCGCTAAATCAATTATAACACCCTGACGAGCCGCCGGTACTTGTTCTGTAAAAGGTGGGGTAGAGGGTTAACCGTGATAATAATTTAAAGACGTATAGTAAGTTTTTTTTAAAAATATATACTTACCTAGCTGCGATAGAGGAATGTCAGCAAACAAATCATCATCTTCAGCGGAGGATAATACTATTGGAGCTGTGTGGAGATAAAGGAGAGTTGTTTAAAGCTAGAAATACGCAGGAAAGCTGAGCATCGGCTGTGTCCACTAACCAGGCATTGTGAGGTATCTTGAGGATGGTCGTAGAGATGACTCGGTTCTGCTGGCGGACTTTTTTAAAAAATCAGAGGGTGGGCGGTCTCAACACCTTGAAAGCGATTTGATTGGACACCATCGATGACGAGGAGCCGTATGTTATCACAGCATGGTGAGTGTGAACAAATAGTGTTTTAGGAAACAATGGTTGTAAAGCGATGGGTTCTGTGTGTGTGTGTGTGTGTGTGTGTGTGTGTGTATGTGTATTTTTTATTTTTTTATTTCATGTTTAATCAATTTCCATCGGTTCACCAAACTCTGCTCGTAACTCTGCTGGTGATTTTACCACCGGTATGAATGCACCCTGATCGTTCAGAACATAGCAGGTAACTGGTTCAGTCCCTTCAATCTGCTCCCTGCATCGCTTAAGATTAATTTCTTGCGTTGATAAACCCTGTTCATCGGGGCGTAATTCAAACGTGGTCCTAAGAAGAATAGGACGCTTCTTTTCTGAACCGAATTTGAAACTCATTTCTAGTCTGAAAGTCCAGCTCAAATGATCTCTGAGTCTTCACTCATCTAACGTATCGGAGAGAGAGAGAGAGGGTGTGCACATCTGCGTAACAGAGGGGGGCCTGAGGGGGGCTCTGACGTAGGTGGGTAGTAAATGACACCTGTAATAAAATCCTGGCTATTGTAGGGGCAGGAGACAGTTTGCTGTGGACGAACAATTAATGAGTAAACCCATTTAAAACCTAGATTGCTAAAGTGAGCTTCATGCAGGCAACTAAGAGAGGCGTGCTGGTGGAGCGGAAAACTAAACATCAACAAGGTCAGATGCTGAAGGGGGATGAAATCACTAACTTGATAGAAAGGACCAAAGTAGGGGAAGTGAGCTTCACGCAGGCAACTAAGAGAGGCGTGCTGGTGGAGCGGAAAACTAAACATCTCTGTAATAAAATCCTGGATATTGTAGGGCTGTCGTTTCCTAAACACCTGTGGATTGAGGGGGGCCGATGTGGAGGATTCCTGAGCTATAAATTGTTGACATAAAGGAACAAGGTCAGATGCTGAAGGGGAATGAAATCACTAACTTGATAGAAAGGACCAAAGTAGGGGGGCTAAGGAGGGGCAGAAGAGGATGTGAGGGAGGGGTTAGACGATCCTCTTGGAATAGAGGACTGCACATGTTCAATATTGTCACACGATTGTAAAATCGGTTGTAAATTGTATAATGACATTAAGGATCAAAGACCTAGTTGATCAAATAGCTGTTAACCATCACATCCTATCATAAATTAACGTTTGACATAAAGGTTCAAAGCTTTATTACATCGGAC
The DNA here is from genome assembly GCA_006937985.1 of Aphyosemion australe. Classification (NCBI taxonomy): domain Eukaryota; kingdom Metazoa; phylum Chordata; class Actinopteri; order Cyprinodontiformes; family Nothobranchiidae; genus Aphyosemion; species Aphyosemion australe. The sequence continues at coordinate 11,052 of SSNS01000578.1, forward strand.
ACTAATAAAATATATCCAGACATTAAGTTTCAAGGACAGGGGGCAATAAATCATAGGGCAATAAATCACTTTTTGACAAAAAGTATGTTTTACGACTCTCTAGTAGCCTACATGTCGTGATCTCTCACACCAACAGAGCAGAGATATGCGCAAGTTGAAAAGGAGGCATTGGGACTGACTTGGGCCTGTGAAAGGTTCAGCAACTTTCTGATCAGAAAACATTTTCAGCTGGAGGCGGATCACAAGCCTCTCTTGAGTCTCCTGCGGTCTCAAGCGCTGGATGCTCTACCTCCTCGGATCCAACGTTTTAAAATGCGTCTGATGCGCTATTCCTACTCCATGTCTCATGTGGCAGGGAAGTGTCTGTGGACAGCAGATACGTTGTCATGAGCGCCACTCGAGAGGAGGGATACACTGGCTGACAAAGAGCTGTTTGAAGACACTAACATCTACATAGACATGGTAATGGAGAACTTACCTGCGAGCACCGCCTACCTGGAAGAGCTGAGAGACCAGCTGCAGAGGGACAGTGTGTGTGCACGTGTGATGCAGCTGTGTGCAGAAGGATGGCCGACACATGGCACCAACAAACCTGCACTCAGGTTTTATTGGAGTGAACGAGCTTTTCTTACAGCTCAGGATGGTCTCCTGTTGAAGGGACAAAGACTCATTACACCCTCAACAATGAGGAATGATGTTCTCACCAAGTTGCATGAAGGACATCAAGGCGTGGTCAAGTGTAGAGAGTAAGCCCGACAGTCTGTGTGGTGGCCAGGGCTGAGCCAACAGCTGAACGAGTTGGTCCTCAACTGCCGAGCATGCTGTCAGGAGAGACAGAACCACAAGGAGCCGCTGTTGTCAACACCGTACCCGAGGCCGACCACGGCAGAAATGTCGAGTGGACTTGTTCACGTTAGAAAGCAAAAACTACCTGCTAGTGGTGGACTAAGCATCAAGATATATGGAGATTGCTTTAATATCCCCCATGAGATCTGAGGGCGTGATTACTCTCACCTAAAGTCGATTTTCACCTGTCACGGGATCTACGAGGCCCTAGTCACAGTTAATGGGCCACAGTTCTCCAGAACGGCCTTTTCTGAATTTCTGAGTCTTATGGGTTTCGTCTTGTGACCAGCAGCCCAAAGTACCCCCAGGGAAATGCAGAGGCTGAATGTGCAGTAAAGACAGTGAAGGGGCTCTTGAAGAAGTCAGAGGATTCCTACCTTGCTCTGCTTGCGTACAGAGCTACACCACTCCAGAATGGTCCAGCTCAACTCCTTATGGGGCGGAGACTTCGTACCACTGTGCCTATTCTTCCTGCCCTGCTAGATCCTGCTCTTCCTGATGGAGAAGTTGTAATGCTGAAGGAAGGGGAGAGGAAGATGAAGGACGCACAACGCTACAATCTGCGACATTGTGCACAGAACCTCAACAGACTCACTCCTGGGCAAGATGTGTGGGTCACGGACCAAAGAGCAGCTGGAGCTGTCGCTGGAAAACACACTACACCTCGCTCATATCTGGTGGCGGGACCTCATGGGATCATCAGGCGAAACTGTCACCATCTTATCGCCATGCAGCCCTCACTGGAGCAGAGCAGCGACGGAGAAACTGAGGATATCTGTGGAGGTGTCCCCAACCAACCTTCTGCAGGGCACTCTGCAGCAACACTGCTGCAGCAGAACGTTCCAAAAACACTATCTACTCCTACTCTCAGAACCAGGTCTGGGAGAGCTGTGATAAGACCGACAAGATTGGATTTTTTAGTTTGCCCATAGACTTTTAAGAACTGTGAGGCATCAAAAAAAAAAAAAAAAAGAGAGAGTTTGTTACTGGAATGAGTAATTGCATTTTCTGCATTATTCAAATGTAAATGTTCATGTTTCTGGGTTAGAGTGAGGATAGAACAGACAGTTCTGGACCTAAATTGCTTGGTTATATTTTGTGTAAAGCTAAGGTTAATGCAGTGTGTCTGCTTTGTGTGTGAGTGGTTTAGGATTTAGATAGAGCAGACCTTCCAGCTACAGAGGCAGAATAACCCTCTAAGGTCCTGCTGAATCAGTGATAGTCTACTTACTGATTCTAGAAAGGGGAGATGTGGTGTAACTGAATGTTTGGAAAAAGACTACAGAGTCGCAGGTTTGATGACGTGGGAGGAGCGACCGGAAGTAGGAAGAGTTTAGGCAGGTTGAGGAACAATAAAGCAGACGTTAAACTAACAGTTGGACTCACGCAGTGTTTTAATTACACGACAGTTCCAAGGTCCACCTGAGGCCCCTGAGCTAGCGCCACGCACTGCCACATGCACCCGCCCATGCCCCCGGCAGCTTGCAAGCCAGGTGCCGAACATGTCTACTGAAAACGGATCACGTGGGATTACTGTTAACTGTTCTAGCCTACCTGTTGGGATTTTGTATTTTAATTTACTTTAATTTATTTTGTTTAATTATATTTATATTTTAATTATCTTGCCATACCATATGTCTGATTTTGTAAAAAAGCATAAAAATGTGTTTTTTAGCTGGGTAAGCACCTTCCTCTGTAGAAATGAATGCACTAGGGGCGAATGGAGACCCATCCAAGATGGCGGCCCTACGGCATCTCCAATCGTAAATTATACTGCGGTCAAGTGAGCCGACACTTGGAAAAATGCGGTCACGCCAGCCGACAGTCGAATTTTACGTGCGCAGCTACACCCGGCATTACGGTGCCATCGTTCGAGAAAGACTTTCAAAATAAAAGCGCACTTCCAGTATGTGTCTGAAACAAGCTGATGAACGTGTTTCAAAGTCTGTGTTTTATTGACGTGTAAGATAGAAATGTACTTTAAGTATATTGAAAAATACTTTAAATTATAACAACATAAATGTCATCCAATAATACTTAATAAAAAAATAAGTCAGGTGATTTGATTCAGCTTTTTTAAATTTCTCAAAAACTGCTTTGTGTTTGATTGACATGTAAGATTAGCCTGGCAAGCCATCCTATATATGTGAATATATAAACTCTGCAAATCAAGAATTTGGTCTAGTTCACTAGGCTAGTGTAAGATTGAATTGTAATTTAAGTATTGTAATATTGAAAAAAACTTGAAATAACACAGTGGTTCTCAATCACTTTAGGTGAAGCCCCCGCTAGGGTATATAGATTTTTTGCTGCCCCCCCCCGCGGGGCAATGTTTGAGCGGGGGTGGGGGGGCTACTTTGCATTGGCCCCAAAATGCCTAGAAACGGCCCTGGGTGTGGGACTGAGTTTTGAAGGTGATTTGAACTGTATCAAATAAATAAATATTACATGCTTATAAGTTATTGCTTTATAAAGTTACAAACGTGTAGTGGGATAAATCTACCTGCATTTTCCTTTTCAAGCACTTTGTTTTATTTTTTTATGCAACCATTTTCCTGTCCTGTCTGTATTTTAGCTGCATCTCCTTAGCCTAGTGAACTAGACCAAATTCTTGCTTTGCAGAGTTTGGTCTAGGCACGCTTCATAGGAACCCTCGCAGGCTGTGGCTGTCCAATCACAGCTCGCTATAGTTTTGGTTGGGCCAATCACAGCGCTCTATATTTTGGGCCAATCACAGAGCGGGAGTAGCCGATGATGTCACCGCTGCGGCCGCGCACCCAAGCAACATGGCGGCAACTCAGGAAACACGTTCGTTTGAAACGGCTTTGTCATCAACATTGGATTATTTACGACTTTATGGAATTCTTCACTAATAAAATAGTTTCTATTAGAAACAAAATCATCAGCATCCTCCCCAACACGATTTCTTCTTCCTTAGTAAGGGAGGCAGCATCTGAGGTAACTGTAGAACCTCATCTGTGTTTGAACTGTTTTGATGCAGTTGAGCTTTCAGAGTTATCAAAAATATTAGCTTCATCTAAACCTTCAACTTGTATTTTAGACCCAATCCCAACCAAATTATTTAAAGAAACATTTCCTTTGGTTACTGCCCCCATTTTAGATATAATTAACCTATCTTTAGTAAATGGATACGTACCGCAGGAGTTTAAGGTTGCTGTAATTAAACCTCTACTTAAGAAACCTTCTCTGGATCCAGATGACCTAATGAATTATAGACCAATATCTAATCTCCCATTTTTATCTAAAGTCCTTGAGAAAATTGTGGCCAATCGAGTATGTGAGCATCTAAAAACTAATGATCTGTTTGAGGAATTTCAGTCAGGTTTTAGAGAGTATCACAGCACTGAAACCGCATTAGTGAAAGTTACAAATGATATTCTCATGGCCTCAGATAAGAATCTTGTGTCTGTTCTGGTCTTGTTGGACCTCAGTGCTGCTTTTGACACTGTCGATCACAATATTCTCTTAGAAAGGCTTGAACGTGCTGTAGGGATCAAAGGAACAGCGCTAGGCTGGTTTAAATCTTATTTATCTGACAGATTTCAGTTTGTTCATGTACATGAGAAATATTCTTCATTCTCTAGAGTTACTTGTGGAGTACCACAGGGTTCAGTACTTGGACCAATTCTTTTCACTATATATATGCTTCCAATTGGTAAAATCATTAGACAACATGGGATAAACTTCCACTGTTATGCTGATGATACTCAGTTATATTTATCCATAAACCCTGATGAACCTAATCAGTTAGGTAGACTACAGGCTTGTCTTGAAGACATAAAAATCTGGATGACTCTAAACTTTCTGCTGCTAAATCCAGACAAGACTGAAGTTATCATCTTTGGTCCAGAACCTCAGAAAAGGAAACTGCTTAGTCAATCACCTAATCTAAACAGTATTAAATTAGCCTCCGAGAACAAAGTAAAGAACCTCGGTGTTATCTTTGACCAGGACATGTCATTCAAATCCCACGTTAAACAGGTTTGTAGGATTTCCTTTTTCCACCTTCGGAATATTGCTAAGATTAGAAGCATCCTTTCCAGGAGTGATGCTGAAAAACTGGTTCATGCATTTATTACCTCAAGGTTGGATTACTGCANGTGTGTGTGTGTGTGTGTGTGTGTGTGTGTGTGTGTGGGTGTGGGGTGTGCCTGTGCCTGCTCTGTCTTCTCAACCCCCAGTGAGCCGTAGCGGATGGCTGCTCATACTGAGCCAGGATCCTCTGGAGGTTTCTTCCTGTTAAAAGGGAGTTTTCCTTCCCACTGTCGCTAAATGCTTGCTTAGTATGAGGATTGTACCAACACAATGACACTAGTCAGTGTCTTGATGCAATCTGCTGGGTCCCTTATATAGGAAACTTTTTTACTGATTGGCTTATGAACTGAACTGTATTGAAATGTTTACTTTGTGAAGTGCCTTGAGACGACTCTTGTCGTGATTTGGCGCTATATAAATAAACTGAATTGAATTGAATTATTTAGACTCCAACGTGCGTAAGTCTGTCGGCTATACTTAGCGGCTTCTTATTTTTATCAAACAAAGTAGTGCAATGTCCCAGTACACCTGATATTCGCGTGTTTTTCATACAAAAACGACAGAAATCATTGATGTTAGACGCCATTGCTGCCTCCCGCTTTTCCGTCGCCGTGATTACGTCACGTTGTTCATCACTCTGATTGGTCCTAGCGCTATCCAATTGCGTGCTGACATTTTGAAAGACAACCGTAGATCCCGCCTCACGACTGAGAGCCGTCAATGGTTCGTGGCCAGACTATATATACACATATATAGGATGGCTTGCCAGGCTAGCATCTCCTCTCAATCCTCCAGAAAAACTGCTGCCTGGCTTCATTTTTCATCATGAGCGCAGATCAAAGAGATCTGTCAAAAATAGCAGAGTGTGCGCTGCGCTCTCTGCTGCGCCAGTGAGGTAAAGTCGCAGACGGGTGATGGACCGCAGCAGCGGAGCGCGTCACACACAAATAAAAGACAGAAAGTTGTTGTATTTTTAATTCCAGAACTTGACAGTATGTCCAGACAGACCTCTGAATCCCTCTGTCAGCGCTTCTCTTCAGCGCTCCTCACATGACATTTGCGCACAGGTGACCAGTTCACGCGGAGCACAATGTGCGTTCGGGCGGCAGCAGGTGGAATGTTAATTAAAGTGAAATCGTTTAATTGTGTTGTTTATATGTTACTGGGGAACTCTGGTCAGCTTGTGTGGGATAACTATTAATGAAAAAAGAATGGATTAACGGTTTTATTGAATATTTATTATTATTTTAAAAAATAAGCGAAAATAGATCAAGCGGCCTCTGGCTGCGAACAAATGATTCTTTCCATTTCTCATATAAGAAAGAAAGGAAGTTATGTTCAGAAAAAAACATTTTATTTAAATAAAATCAAACAGTGGTGCACGGCACCTCAGGGAAACAAAGATGAGGCATCTTTTTAACATGACCATGTTCAATAGGGCTGTTTATACGTCACTCTACCAAACAAAAAATATAAATGAATGGTAAAATGGTAAATGGCCTGTATTTGTATAGCGCCTTCTTAGGGTTCTACAACCCCCCAAGGCGCTTCACAACACAATCAGTCATCCACCCATTCACACGCTGGTGGGGATGAGCTACGATGTAGCCACAGCTGCCCTGGGGCGTACTGACAGAGGCGAGGCTGCCGAGAACTGGTGCCACCAGTCCCTCCGACCACCACCAGCAGAATGGAGCTACAATTGGGACTTTAATACATGTAACCTGTACCAAGTTTTGTAACTTATAACATGTTTCATGACACGTAACTCTGGATTTGTAACTTGTAACTTTAGTTTTGTAACGTGTAATTCTCAATTTGTACATGTATTTCTCGTTTTGTAACACCAAACTTTCATTTTGTACTTGAAACTTTTGTTTTGTAACTTACATCTAACTTTAGTTTTGTAACATGTAATTCTCATTTTGTACATGTATTTCTCGTTTTGTAACATCAAACTTTCATTTTGTACATGTATTTCTCATTTTGTAACATCAAACTTTCATTCTGAACCATTATACTCTCGTTTTGTAACTTGCAGACTTCAAAAATAAAAAATCATTGTACATGTTTGAAATCAAAACGCTCAAAACACACATCTCATTCTACAGTTACAAACCTAAAGTCTACAGTGTTACAAATAATTTTGTCCCAATAGGGTATTCTACAGTTGACGTCACCACGCAAAGGCTGCTGGGAAGGGTCATACTGATAAGCCGCATTAACAATAGAAAATATACAGTTTCAGAGCGTTTTGACATCGATATGAAGGCATAAAATGGAGGAAGTTGTTTTGACAAAAAAAAACATACCAGAGAGCTTTCTTGATGGCGACCCTGCTAATTATCGATCACCAGAACTGAAGCGCTAGCTCAAATGAAAGTGAAAGTAAAAAATAACCCCCGCTAGCAGCGCTGTTGTTTTAAACGCCATTATTCCCATCACGGCTCCTTCTTGAGTAATATAAAATAAGTTCATTACCCACAGTGCTCAAGTTACATTTTCTCAAGGTAGTTTTTTAACTGTCAGGTTATCATTTGTGTCCCTACTTTTTATATTCCACTCACCTCTGGTCAAAAGCCTTTTTCGTGGACGTTTGGGCGGACATGCTGTTTGGCCCAGACGTTCAGCTGGACCGCTGCCTCCTTGTTAACTCTCCTCCGTTAACGCTGCCTCCACTCTCCGTTAACAACGCTGCCTCTCCGCTCTCCGTTAACAACACTGCCTCCACTCTCCGTTAACAGCGCTGCCTCCACTCTCCGTTAACAGCGCTGCCTCCACTCTCCGTTAACACCGCTGCCTCTAACTCTCCGTTAACAACGCTGCCTCTAACTCTCCGTAAACAACGCTGCGTCCTGCATTAATTCTCCTCCGCTGCTCCTCCTGGATAATCCCGACTGAGAGCGTCGTTACGACCGGCGGCTGGTCATTCTCGGATGTAGGACTTTCCCCTCCAGGAAGATGTAGGTAACAAATATACGTGCTTTTCTTGATCTGCTCCCAACAGTTAAAATCCGCTCGTCCAACTTAAAAACTGCCACCGCTTTGCTTCTTCTGTCTTTAGCTTAGCCCGTGTAGCTTTCCAGCTGTTTCACGTGGTGTTGGCCTGAAACTGCGTCCCCGGGTCTGCAGCTATACTATTGACTTTACCGGCTTTGGAAAAGGGCTAAAAAGTCCTCTCCAACATCCGATCTGGGCGTCTAGAGTCCGATTAGCACCTCCCCCAGCAGCAGCGTTAAGTTCCTTGCTGTTTGAAAATCTTTAGGAGACGAAAAAATAACTTTAGCTAGATCGGAGCGACTCAGACCCATAGAAATCAATACTAAAATGTAGATTGTTTGTATGACCGTATTTCCCAGAGTGCTTTGCGGCAATCTATTTTTAGCTACTGTAGAAAGCTCTATTCTAGCTTGGGTGGGAGGAACTTGGGAGGAACCAATGAGAGCACGAGTCTTAGCTACCAATCATGTTTCTCGAATTCCTGTCCAATCATTGGGAGAGGAGGGCAGGGATCTGTAAACCTCACAACCAAACTTGCTTACGTTCGCAGTTCGCACTCTTTGCCTGTAGGTGGCGATAAAGCATATTGATAGACCCCCTATTGGCCGCTCGGGCTCGGGTGCTGGAAATGCGGCCGCCATCTTAGATCGCGGGGGCTTCCGGCAGACACAAACCATAACAGCAGCAGTGAGCATGATGCCTGAGCTCCGTGCAGCTTATTCTTGCTCTAATCAGCGGACTATTGAGACCAGGGCTCGGGGATAACTTTTCACAAGTAAGTTTGAGTATTTTTGTTGTTTGTATTTTGTAAATAGAACTTTGCTGTACTGTATTTGTGTCCACCAGCAGCACCTCCTAGTTAGCTAACGTTAGCTACATGTTTACTGCTGGTGTTCCCCTGAAAATGAAGGCTAAATGAGACTATTAATCATTTATTCCAAAACACTGAATTAGGTTACAGCTGACACAAGAATGCTGCTGTAGAAATCAAACAAATTGTCCTGCTCATAGCTCATGTCTCAGACTGGAGAATAGTTAGCTAACAAGCTAACATGCTGATGAGGACTGCAATGCAGAACTTTCTTTGATGAGCTTTAGTTCATTATCAATAGAAACGTGATTTTTAGGTTAAAGATAGGTTCTAAGAAATCTTAAGGAAGAAGTAAACAGAAGAGTAGAAATAACACAAGAGGAATTAAGAAATTAGCATTGGCCTCCTTTGTACAATGTTGTGTAGACTCTAATCTGCAAATCTCATGTTTTTGTTTAGGTTTCCCACAAAAAAAGGGAGGAAGAAGTGTGAAGTGTGTTTAAGAAGAGAATCTTCCTGCAGCTGATTTATTATGATTAGAACTGGGCTGTGTCAGACTGAGACTCAGAGATGGAGTTTATTCCATCTTCAGCTTCCTGATTCTCCTTCAAAGGGTAAGTGTATCATAAGGCCATCAGCATTCATAAATGTATATCCTTTTATTAATCACAAGGCAGAGTGTAATACTTATCCCCCCACATACCTTGGCTTGATGTTATTTCTCACAAAAAAATTATTTTAATAAACAGTAAGAATCATATCTAAGTGCCCCAGAGTTTTTACAGCACCAGGGGCCTTGATCTCAGGTGAGAACCACAGGTGTGTATGTAGCTGAGTTAGTTTGCCACAATAGTAAAACCACTATATTGAAATGAACCTTCTCAAAACTTGGTTTTATTTTTATTTTTCAAAATATTAATTTTCTGTTGAAGCAAGATAAATGGTTGTTAAAAGGTTCCTAGTTACCTGTTGTTCTGGGTAGGAAGTCTATTAGCGGCAGTGGCACACCTGGGAGGGGCTTATGGGTCGTGTGGCAGCAGTGTCCCCTCAGAAACGGCAAGACTGCCATGCTGGTAAGACGCGTTGCTCGTTGCCTCTGTTCAGATCATGTTAGTAGCATTAAAATTAGTTTTTTTGTTTGAATTTGATTAAATTATAAGTGTATGTCAACTTTCTTTTGTTTTAAGTGTTTTAACATATTTTAAGCTACGTTTTGTTCAGTTAACTTTGGTTTTTGTTCCCATGTGCTGCTTGTGACCTGTAGGAGGCTGGGAGAGAGAGCGCCTTTTGTATTAATGCTGCCTCCCCGTTGCTGTGTTCTTTTAGGTATGTTATGAAATTATTCATGTAATTTTGTTAACTTTATGAAAGGACTGCCTAATTTAGTATGTTGTGGATCTATTTTTTATATAATTTTACACATTTGTTACCATTTGTTGTGAATTCTGTTATTTTAACAGAGTGATTGTGGTTTTATTTTGTTTTAATTCATTTGAATATTAAATGAAGAAATGGCAAGACTGCCATGCTGGAGGCTGGGAGAGAGAGCGCCTTTTGTATTAATGCTGCCTCCCCGTTGCTGTGTTCTTTTAGTACACAATAAAGTGCAGATCCTGAGCCTGATTGTGTCGAGAAGTCCTTTGAGGTACCTGTCCATTCCACAACCGCTACATGTACTATAAACAGTATATTATTTTCAAATATGCTTGTTTGTTTTAACCAGACAAGTGCAGAACTACGTCCAGAAGAGCTGAAGAGAGCCTGTCTGTGACCTCCCATGATGCCCAGAGACTCTAACCTCAGCCTGATGATGTGAGGATCATATCATAATGGGCCTACACACGCACGCACGCACGCACACACACACACACACACACACACACACACACACACACACACACACTACTATAAGAAAGTGAGCCATACTCTAGTGGTGTCAAAAGGATGTGTGTGAATAGCCTGGCCTGCCAGACTCTCCCTCTGTCTATTCAACACAGCAGAAGAGTCTGGAAACTCAGAGGCAGCGAGCACCATGAGGGGCGGGACTAGCCAGCTCAAAAATAACCAATCCGAAAAAAGGCGGAAATGACAACTTATCGTGTGACGCTGTAGTTTTTTAGCTGTAGTCAAATATGGCGTCAAAGTAGCACTGCTAACAATCTCCATCTCACTGTTCATGCCAAGCTGCACTGCAGTTAACCTCAGCTTTTTTAACTTATTGCTCCATTTGCGCAAGTAAAGGTGACACCACAATAAAATTTGTTTTAGCTGGATAAGTACCTTCCTCAGTAGAAATGAATGCACTGGGGGCGAATGGAGACCCATCTAAGATGGTGGCCGGCCACCACGGCAGTGCCAGTCCACGAGGCGTCTGCGTATTTATGTCTGTGGGTAGCACAGCACAAACATCTTCCTTTAGAAGAAAGGCTTTTAGCGTTAATTCTGGTTGTGGTTTTAAAGACATGTCCAAGTCATTTAGAACAGAGGAAAGAGCCACAGCGAGCTCCGCTTCAGACGCCATCTTTGTTGTTTATGAGAAACTGAGTCGTGGTGTTCGATGTACGCTGCTCAGCGCTGATTGGCTTGGTGAGAACTCTCAGGGGGTGGGGTTATATGAATAGGAGCGTTACCAGACCCATTGCTTCCCATAAGGAAGCATTGGTATGGCTGGCCAGGCTTGTGTGTGAAGTGAAACACCACACAAACATTTTTTTCAGATTCCTTTGTTTTCCATGAAGAGGAATTATTAACTTTTGCTCTAAAAACTTCAGATCTTCAGATAGACATTATGGCAAAGCAGGACCATAAATACACAAAGAACTACAGGAAGTTTTCCTCACCCATTATTTTCATGGTCCTAAAACACACAGATACCCCTCCCACATCCACACAGAATACAAAGCCAGTCTTAAAGAGCAAATAGAGCTTTCTACAGTAGCTAAAAATAGATTGCCGCAAAGCACTCTGGGAAATATGGTCATACAAACAATCTACATTTTAACATGGATTCCTATGGGTCTGAGTCACTCCGACCTAGCTAAAGTTGTTTTTTCGTCTTCTAAAGATGTTCCAACAGCAAGGAACTAAGCACTGCTGCTGGGGGTTGTGTAAATCGGACTCGAGATACCCTGATCGATTGTCGGAGGGGACTTTTTTTATCCCTTTTCCAAAGCCGGGTAAGATCCGTGACAATATGACGCAGATGGAAAGAGAGCGCGCTAAGCTAAAGACAGACAAAGCAAAGCGGTGGCAGTTTTTATGTGGAAGGGCGGATTTTAACTGTGTGGAGAAGATCAAGAAGAGCACGTATATTTGTTCGTTACATTTTCCCGGAGGGAAAGGTCTTACATCAGAGAATGACGAGCCGGTCCTAGCTACTCTCTCGGAGGTGGAGTTATCAAGAATGCAGCGGTGCAAGCGGAGGTGTCCAGCTGAACGTCTCGGTGAAACATGTCCACCCAAACGTGCAAGACCAGAGGTTTTGACCAGAGGTGGGTGGTATGTGTAAAAAAATAGTGACACAAATGATAATTGATCTGGCTGTGCACGGTGTGCGGCGCCCCAGGTTTTTAAGCAGCTCCGCTGCAGCTGTATAACAGAGGCGAGGTAACTTAAGATCATTTATTTATATTGTGATATTTGTGATGAACTGAAACGTCAGACAGAATGACATTNTGGGCTCCGTCTAATTCCCGGAGCGGTGCGCAGTGGGCTCCGTCTAATTTCTGGAACGCTCTTCAAACCCAACATAATCCAGTTCAAACTCCATCAAGTTGGTGGAGGCACACGTAAAAAACACTAAACTACTATCTCTAACAGCCAGGCTACTAAAACTAAGTAATTATAATACTAGAAGCTATGCTAGGACTCTGACTCAATGCTAATGCTAAACAATAGCTAAACTACAGCAGAAACACTCACTTGAGGCTAACTCCGAGTCCCAACTGCTACAAGGCGTGGCCGAGACCTTGATGCTTTTATAACCTACAGCCGCAGCGCTGCTACGTGCTAGTGCACGGCTACGTTGCACGGTACAGTCTCAGCCATTGGACAAGACGGATTCAAATTTTTTTTGCAAACCGCTGCTGGATAGTTTTGAGCTGAAGAGGGCGCTCCACTGACGTTTTTAGGCTGAATTTTGAGTTTTTGAAGAAAATGCACAAAAATGCAAAAATAATGACTACACATGTCTAAAACACTATTAGACACTCATTTATACAGGTTATCAGCAAAAAAAAGTTGATTTTGGTGTTACTTGCTCTTTAACAGCAGTTTATTAGAGTAGTTTAACAAACAGCTGAGAGAAACCAGCATCTCCAACTTCCAGTTTCACTTCAAGCAGCCACAGCGTCTCTTAAAGGAACAGTAACATCAGGCTACATCAGTCACAAAAAGCCCTTATGGATCATTACACCTAAGTATACATATAAATGAAACTCGAATAAATTAGAATAATGCATAATGTAATCTTTTCTGTTTGTAGTTACTCCTGTTAGGTGACCATAACAATCAGACACACATTTTATTTGGTTCAACTCTATCTAGTAGTTTATATTTTAGTATTGTAGTAATTTTTAGTAAACAAAGTAAGTTATATTAAGGGGGATCACATTTTTCTTGCATATTGTTATGAAAAAATAAACACAACAGTTATTTTTCCTGTTAATTAGTTAATTTTATAATGTTGTAACTCAATGACTAACAGTTTAACTCTGTAACTAACTTAATGCCATCTGCCCTCACTTCTGACAGATGCAAGCAATGAAGAAAAGTCATTGTTACAAGATCCGATGAGTGACCACCTTCCTGCAGAAGCCGTGAGTGAAGTCATGTCTGAGGGCACATCATCTGAATCTAAATCGGCACGCACGGATGACAAGGCTACACAGACGATGTACAACCAGTACATGCTTGGAGCAAAAGTAGAAAATATTATTCTAAGAAATGCTGCTGCTGTACAAAATGATCAGCGAGAGGCCAGAAGTGTCAACATGATGGATCCATATGTCATTTTAAAAGACAGGAAAAACACAAAGTTTTTTATTGGACTATTTCCTGAACAGTTTTATGCGTTGTACACATTTCTTGGTCCAGCAAAATATAATCTGAAGTACTGGGACTCTAAGGAAAACCCCAATAAATCCAGTAGCTCAAGTCAGAACATCAAAAAGGGTCCATCTCGACATTTCACTCCAAAGGAAGAACTTTTCATCACACTTCTGAGGCTCAAAAGAGGATTTTCACTTAAAACTATTGCTTACATGTTTTCCGTATCACATTCATTAATAGGCAAGATTTTTATCACATGGATTCAATTTATGTTTGTACATTTTAAGTCTATGAGTGTTCCAATGTTTCCAACAAGAGATATAATACAAGAAACTCTGCCAAAAGTGTTTAAAATTTTAAAAAATATAAGATGCTCTGTGGACTGCACAGAATTTTTCTGTCAAACGCCCATGGATTATGGACAACAAGGGAATGTATATTCCTCCTACAAGCACCATACCACCATGAAAGCACTGATCGCTGTCACTCCCAAAGGTGCTGCATGCTTTGTGTCAGACCTGTATGAGGGAAGTGATGTGGAAATATTTGAGAAATGTGGGATTCTACAGCACATTGAGCCAGGAGATGTTTTGCTTGTGGACAAGGGATTCAAAGTGCAGGACTTGCTTCTGTCAAGACAGGCGACAATAAAAATTCCTGCATTACTTGGAAGGCGAGCCAACCTCACAGCAGAAGAAGAGATGGACACAAGAAGAATAGCCAAGGCGAGAATCCATGTTGAACGCTTTAATGAAAGACTTAAAAAGTTTAAACTCCTCAGTAGAACTATCCCCTTCAGTCTCTGTCCCATTTCCTCACAAATGGTTTACGTCGGATGCTGTTTGGTTAATTTTCAAAGTAGTCTGTGCTTTTAAATTCAAATCAAATGAAAAGTTTTTTTGTTTTGTTTTTTTTACAAAAGAGAGTGTTGCAACATCAACCAAAAACAAACTGATCAAATGAAAAGCATTGTGAATAGATAAATGTAGTTGTTTCTAAAGTAAGTGTTGTAAAAAAATGTATTGAGATCTGTTGTTTTTTTATGAACTGAAAAAAGCCTGATGAAAATTAAGTCAAATTTTAGGAAATTTCAGTCCAAGTTTAGAAGAGAAATAATATGTGTTGTAAAATAATTGTGCACTAATCTTGTTATACTTTTTAAAAATTGTATAAAAAAATAAAAAAAACTACTTGATTAGCAAAGTAAACCCTGTGTGGTTGTATTGTGAAATGAACATTTGCCTTAAAATATTAACAATGTGTGCGTTACACTTTTCAGTTATGTAGCATGTGTTTTACAACACAAATGGGAGAAGCCGTCTGGGTACACGCATTTCAAAAATCTCTGGGGCCATAACTTTTGTGCCAAAATGCTGATAAACTATGTGTTATTCTGTTCAGAAGTTTCTCATTCCTTGTGATTCTTTCAACAGATGGAGGACCTTTGGGAGAGTGCAACACAAAGTCCCACTGATCCAAATCAGTTACCAGCAAAAGTAGCTGTATTTGGTAAAAGTACATGTGGCTTTCACGCAGCTTTAACTGTCCATCAGTGATTCTGAAGCATTGGTTATTTAGCCTTTCACTGGGGATTGTGCCTTCTTTGTGCTGCTGCAGAAGATCATTAACTGATTTTTCCCATAGGATTTTAGGACATTTAATTTCAATGCCAACTGTGTTGCCTTTGCAATCTGTGGTGAGGCCATCTGGACTAGCACCTAGAAAAGGGAACTTTCTGTTAACCCACAGTCCTGTTTCATGAACTTTGTTTCCAGTGGCTTTGCTGTATGCATCTCTGGCCTTAGGCTCCTCTGAGAGTCCATACTGCATGTCACCTGTCTGAACAAATTTGGGTGACCAAAGATTATTAGAAAGCCAGTGAAAATATTTCCAAGTCAAGTCATCACTTTTGTGGTTTAGTATTTTGTCTCCAAGTAAACATACTTGTTTGCATTTTGATGCAGTTATTCTGTACTGCCTCTCACGAAACCACAGCGATGACATGCTTTGTTCCTGCGTCCCTGCAATTTCATAAGCACCATGAGCTGACATTCTTTTGGCTGAAATGTCATTTGGAGTGAGTGAGTCTTCCAACTGCTGCACATGCTGAAGCAGAGTTTCCATTCGCTCTGGAGTAAGTCCATAGTCCTCATAAAAAATCCTGAGTGATGTTTCCCACATTGACTCATCCTGTGTAGTTGCACTGATACTTTGAAGGTTTGTAATAAAGTTATTAATTTGTTTGTTAGTCATTGCTCCTCTGTGTTCTTTTGGTCTGGGGTCCCACTCATACAGTCGCCCATCACTGAATCTTCTGGACTTGTATTCTGCTTCATGCAGAGGTTTGGGGTTTTTTGATCGTTTTTTCCCTCTGTTCCAAACACAGGCTTTTGAAGTGGATGGCGCTGCCACCTGGTGGCTGTTTTTATTTATGTAATCTACCAGTTTTAGAAGAAGTGCCGCAATGTGCGCACATCTCGCCAGGGCTGATGACTTGCAGTTACAACTCGCTCTTGACACGAATCCAGTGATGTTACTCAGAACAATCAGCACATCTAAAGGATACTCATTTTTCATTGAGTGTTGAATATGTGCTCGCAAATAGTAATGTTCGTCATTTTTGTTGTCTTGTAAATCTTCCACAAACTCACTCGTCTCCATCAGTTTTTTCCCCTTACGGAGTGGCTTCATAGTAGTTGTATATCCACAGTCTCTCTCTGAGTCCTCATCGCTGCTGCCACTGTTTTCCTCATGAGCAAACCCAGCGGATGACTCAATCAAGTAGTGGTAAACATGTCCATAGTTAAACATTGCAGGGATGTCCACAGATGGAAACGTGGTCCAGCCGCTGTCAGGCGTTGTCGTGGTAACGGGCGCAGCAGGTGTTGTTCGGCTAGCTAGTCCTTTCTTTTTCAGTTCGTACCATTTGCCACCATCTACTCCAGGATAAACCTGTATTTTCATTTGAATACATATCCGCACCTTTTCAATAGCCTCGCGTAGTGTCACATTTTTACTTTGACCATGACATTCGAGCCAGCGCTTCAGTTCTGGCAATCGATAATTAGCTGGGTCGCCATCAAGAAAAGCCCCGGGAATGTCTTTCTCTGTCAGCACAACTTCCTCCATTTTATACTTTTACATCGATGTCAAAACGCTCTGAAACTGTATATTTTCTATTGTTAATGCGGCTTATAAGTATGACCCTTCCCTGCAGCCTTTGCGTGGTGACGTCAACTGTAGAATACCCTATTGATAGACCCCCTATTGGCCGCTCGGGCGCAGGAAATGCGGCCGCCATCTTAGGTCGGTCGGGCTTCCGGCAGACTTGAACCATAACAAAGTAAACATGATGCCTGAGCTCTGTGCGGTTTATTCTTGCTCTAATCAGCGGACTATTGAGACCATGGCTCGGGGGATAACTTTCACAAGTAAGTTCGAGCATTTTTGTTGTTTGTATTTTGTAAATATAACTTTGTTGTACTATATTTGTGTCCACCAGCAGCACCTCCTTGTTAGCTAACGTTAGCTACATGTTTACTGCTGGTGCTCCCCTGACAATGAAGGCTAAATGAGACTATTAATCATTTATTCCAAAACACTGACTTAAGTTACAGCTGACAAAAGAATGCTGCTGTAGAAATCAAACAAATCTTTCTGGTATCAGATATAGCTCATGTCTCAGACCCTCCCCTCTGACTGGAGAATAGTTAGCTAACATGCTGAAGAGTTTTGCTGTGCAGAACTTTTTTCTGGTTTTACCCTTTGAGGAGTTTTAGTTCATTATCAATAGAAATGCAGTTTTTAGGTTAAAGAAAGGTTCTAAGAAATCTTAAAGAAGTAAACAGAAGAGTAGGAATAACACAAGATGAATTAAGAAAATAGCATTGACCTCCTTTGTACAATATTGGTAGACACTAATCTGCAAATTGCATGTTTTTGTTTTCTAGGTTTTCCCACAAAAGATGTGAGGAAGAAGTGTGAGGCTTCCTGCAGCTGATTTATTATGATTAGAACTGGGCTGTGTCAGATGGAGTTTGTTTCATCTTCAGCTTCCTGGTTCTCCTTCAAACAGTAAGTGTTTCATAAGGCCATCAGCATTCATAAATGTACATATCCTTTTATCAATCACAAGGCAGAGTGTAATACTTATCCCCACATACCTTGTCTTGATAATATTTGTCAAAAATTAATTTATTTTAATAAACGTCCTAAGAATCATGTCTAGGTGCCCCAGAGTTTTCACAGCACCAGAGGCCCCCTGATGTAAACTGAGAACCACAGGTGTGTACTATAAACTGTATATTATTGTCAAACATTATGCTTGTTTGTTTTAACCAGAAAAGTGCAAAACTACATCCAGAAGAGCCAAAGAGAGCCTGTCTGTGACCTCCCAGAGACTAACCTCAGCCTGATGACGTGAGTATTTAAACATCATAACACAAACCCTAACTTAAACCAAAAGCGTATTCACACCATACCTCTAAAACCATGTTTTAGGGTATTTTGTCATTGTGATGCCCAGCCAAATGTCCCCACAATGTGGAAATGTCCACACGCTACACGCTTAAAATTTGTTCACTTCAGCATATAAAAACAAGTACCTCAGAGAGACTCTATTGTTGCCCCTCCCACTCCACACACAATACAAAGCAAATCTTAATGTTGTCCAATTTTTTGAAAATGACTTATGCAAATATATTAAATATGTTTCTATTCCTTTACAGGAGGCTGTGATTGGTGGATGATGAGGCTGGGCTGGGCCAGAAAAACCAAACTAAACACAAATGTGTAGCTGTCATGCTGGATGCCACGGCCGTCAGACTTGATCTCATTGGTTAAGTCTGTGGTTCTGAAGAGAAGGCTGCACCACGTGGCCAAGCTCACCTCTCTTGAACTGCAGAAGGGGAGCTCCAGATAAAAGTTCTACAAAGCAGTCCTCTTCCAGGGGTTTTAGCTCATGTAAAGCTTTCAATTACTATTTTAAAAAATTCTCAACACAAGTAACAGATAAATTAAGACAAAANAATAAAAATTCCTGCATTACTTGGAAGGCGAGCCAACCTCACAGCAGAAGAAGAGATGGACACAAGAAGAATAGCCAAGGCGAGAATCCATGTTGAACGCTTTAATGAAAGACTTAAAAAGTTTAAACTCCTCAGTAGAACTATCCCCTTCAGTCTCTGTCCCATTTCCTCACAAATGGTTTACGTCGGATGCTGTTTGGTTAATTTTCAAAGTAGTCTGTGCTTTTAAATTCAAATCAAATGAAAAGTTTTTTTGTTTTGTTTTTTTTACAAAAGAGAGTGTTGCAACATCAACCAAAAACAAACTGATCAAATGAAAAGCATTGTGAATAGATAAATGTAGTTGTTTCTAAAGTAAGTGTTGTAAAAAAAATGTATTGAGATGTGTTGTTTTTTTATGAACTGAAAAAAGCCTGATGAAAATTAAGTCAGATTTTAGGAAATTTCAGTCCAAGTTTAGAAGAGAAATAATATGTGTTGTAAAATAATTGTGCACTAATCTTGTTATACTTTTTAAAAATTGTATAAAAAAATAAAAAAAACTACTTGATTAGCAAAGTAAACCCTGTGTGGTTGTATTGTGAAATGAACATTTGCCTTAAAATATTAACAATGTGTGCGTTACACTTTTCAGTTATGTAGCATGTGTTTTACAACACAAATGGGAGAAGCCGTCTGGGTACACGCATTTCAAAAATCTCTGGGGCCATAACTTTGTGCCAAAATGCTGATAAACTATGTGTTATTCTGTTCAGAAGTTTCTCATTCCTTGTGATTCTTTCAACAGATGGAGGACCTTTGGGAGAGTGCAACACAAAGTCCCACTGATCCAAATCAGTTACCAGCAAAAGTAGCTGTATTTGGTAAAAGTACATGTGGCTTTCACGCAGCTTTAACTGTCCATCAGTGATTCTGAAGCATTGGTTATTTAGCCTTTCACTGGGGATTGTGCCTTCTTTGTGCTGCTGCAGAAGATCATTAACTGATTTTTCCCTTAGGATTTTAGGACATTTAATTTCAATGCCAACTGTGTTGCCTTTGCAATCTGTGGTGAGGCCAGTGGCGGTTCTACATGTAATTACTCCCCGGGCGAGACATCCCTTGAGCGCCCCCCCCCCCCGCAAACTAAATGATGAAGCTGTGATGTCAGACTCTTGTTATAAAAGCCTAAATAATGATCAATGGGTGATGTCTACTTCCCTCTTTCCCATTTGATATTTATAGTTAATTAATATTTTATAGAACAATATTCACCTATATTTCAGTAACATTTAAGGTGGTATTAATATCACTCATCATCCTAGTCAAAATAACACATCTAAATATANNTGCACTGATACTTTGAAGGTTTGTAATAAAGTTATTAATTTGTTTGTTAGTCATTGCTCCTCTGTGTTCTTTTGGTCTGGGGTCCCACTCATACAGTCGCCCATCACTGAATCTTCTGGACTTGTATTCTGCTTCATGCAGAGGTTTGGGGTTTTTTGATCGTTTTTTCCCTCTGTTCCAAACACAGGCTTTTGAAGTGGATGGCGCTGCCACCTGGTGGCTGTTTTTATTTATGTAATCTACCAGTTTTAGAAGAAGTGCCGCAATGTGCGCACATCTCGCCAGGGCTGATGACTTGCAGTTACAACTCGCTCTTGACACGAATCCAGTGATGTTACTCAGAACAATCAGCACATCTAAAGGATACTCGTTTTTCATTGAGTGTTGAATATGTGCTCGCAAATAGTAATGTTCGTCATTTTTGTTGTCTTGTAAATCTTCCACAAACTCACTCGTCTCCATCAGTTTTTTCCCCTTACGGAGTGGCTTCATAGTAGTTGTATATCCACAGTCTCTCTCTGAGTCCTCATCGCTGCTGCCACTGTTTTCCTCATGAGCAAACCCAGCGGATGACTCAATCAAGTAGTGGTAAACATGTCCATAGTTAAACATTGCAGGGATGTCCACAGATGGAAACGTGGTCCAGCCGCTGTCAGGCGTTGTCGTGGTAACGGGCGCAGCAGGTGTTGTTCGGCTAGCTAGTCCTTTCTTTTTCAGTTCGTACCATTTGCCACCATCTACTCCAGGATAAACCTGTATTTTCATTTGAATACATATCCGCACCTTTTCAATAGCCTCGCGTAGTGTCACATTTTTACTTTGACCATGACATTCGAGCCAGCGCTTCAGTTCTGGCAATCGATAATTAGCTGGGTCACCATCAAGAAAAGCCCCGGGAATGTCTTTCTCTGTCAGCACAACTTCCTCCATTTTATACTTTTACATCGATGTCAAAACGCTCTGAAACTGTATATTTTCTATTGTTAATGCGGCTTATAAGTATGACCCTACCCAGCAGCCTTTGCGTGGTGACGTCAACTGTAGAATACCCTATTCCAGTCACCTTCAAAAAGTAGTCCCACACCCAGGGCCGTTTCTAGGCCTTTTGGGGCCAATGCAAAGTAGCCCCCCCCCCGCACATTACCCCCAGGGGGGGGGGAGGGGTCGCGAAAAAATCTATGTACCCTAGGGGGGGCTTCACCAAAAGTAATTGAGAACCACTGCTCTAGGTTAACCCTTCTAATGCTGTAATTGTTAAAGTCCGCCTGGACATTTTTGTCTTTTTCTTTCAATAAATATGTTATAAAAGGTCCTGTGTGCACACAATTGTTACCATTTTTTCAGGACAAGTTTAGTTTTCAGTCTCTTAAAGATTTTGCAGTTATTGTGTTTAAATTACTCAAAAAACAGTATGTAATAACAAAAAAACTAAAAACGGATTTGCTTTTTCTTCAGAAATTTATAATCAGAAAATGAAAAATGACATGAACAAACATTCTGAACTTGCAGCAATCAAACTTAGCCTGTATTGCAACTTTGTATTCATTTTTTTTATATTTACAGCTTTCAGTGTCTCAGTTTTATGTGATATTCAGACATGAAAATCCCTCACCTTTCGGCGAAATTCGCCGTTTTGAATCCAAAATGGGTCACTTACGTGATTCGTGCAGATCCGATGAGAAAATATTTGGGGGGGGGGGGGGGGGGGGGGGTGATGATGATCCGCTTATTCAGCAAGGCAGGGTTTTGCGGTTTAACCAGTTTCACCATTAACCACGGGGGGTAATATACCAGAGAATTTTAACATGCACCAAACACCACAAACTGTAGAATAAATAAGTCCGAATAAATAAGTCCGTCAGAATCGGTGACGCGCGACCCGCACGAGCGCATCTCGTCTGGAGGTCACCTGTGTAGACCTCAGGTGAAGGGCTCTTCCCCACTCTTACGATCCGAGCCTGAACCAAGTGAGCCCGACTGCTCGGTTCGGATTTGGGTCGATTAATAATTTGAGCGTGTTGAGTCGCGTTGGACAGCAGGAGGGAGAGAGAGAGAGAGAGAGAGAGAGAGAGAGAGACTGGCGGCCGCACAATATGAGGAGATGAGGACGCGCCTCAAACCAAACACAGTGGAATCATTGTTATTCCTCCATGGTGGTAAAGAAGCGCTGAAATGTCCCTGTAATGATGTCGGCCGAACTTAATCTCCGTCGGGTAATTTTGGTTTCAGTCTGGGGCTTTTGGAGACTCTACGGAGGGGGTGGTGGGGTGGGTGACGGCGCGGAGGAGAGGAGAGCGCTCAACAAGAGAACAGTCAGTTGAAATAATAACAATGTTGTTCTGATGTGTCCGCCTGTAGAAGTTCTTGCTTATTGTTTCATGAACCAGGATGACTTCAAATGATGTTAAGTTCAACCTAAAGAAAACTGGGAGAAAGCTTTAGTTTACCATTTGAGTTAGATGGTTGTTTGTTTTATCTGCTCCTCAGAGACACCATGGACATGAGGAGATGATAAAAGTCAAAATGTCCCTAAAGGACAGGAGGTGGGAGGGTTAGTTAGCTGGTTAGTCAAGGAGATCCATCAGCCAGGTATCATTAAACCCTTATTCAGCCCACAGCCTCCTGCTGGTGTTATTATTATTATTATTATTATTATTATTATTATTATTATTATTATCAGCAAATACAAAACAAACATCCAACATTTTTATTGGAAGTTTAGGATTCTTTATGGTTTTAGTATCTTCAGCAGCAGCAGAGCTTGGTTCATTCTCCATCACATTTCTGAATGAGACCATTGGGTTCTAACAAAATAAACCAGACCAAACCTGTCATTTCATGCTGATGTTGATCTGATTTCATTGATAACTGGTTTAGTTTTTAAAGCTTCACTTGTTTAAGTTGTTCATTTATAAACAATCATTTAAATCTAATAAAACAACCTGTTAAAAATCACTAGAATGCAGGAAATGACATCTACTTCACTAAAATGTTTCTGTGGGGCCTCCAGACCAACCCCCCATCACCCCAGATCCTCTCTCTGTCTCCTTCCTCAGAGCTGAGGACAAAGCTGGGACATGTGGTTAAACACGTCTCAGCCATGTCCTCGTCTCAGGAGGAGCAGAAACTTGTTAGCAGAAGGTAAACAAAGGCTCTGCTACTCTGTGTTAAAATAAGAATCCCAACTTGATATAGAATCAGGTGTGTCTGAGCAGGGACACGTAGAAAACATGCAGCCACTGTGGCCTTCAAGCACCAGGTCTGACCCCCCCTGTTAGAGTATAGAGGTTGGTCTTATTTCTTCTAATGCTCAATGTGTAGCATGTAACTCTGCTAGATTATTTTATTCCATAAAGTTCACCAGGTTGATGCTTTTATCTCTAAAATGCCCCAAAATACTTTCATTTGCAGAAGATTTACTTGCTGGGGAGTGTGTGTGTGTGTGTGGGGGGGGAGTGGTTCTCACCTTTTTCACACTTGACCCGTTTTCATGTCTGGATATTGTCTGTCAAAGTTTAGGCGTTTTTAGAATAGAATAGACTATTGATCCCACAGTGGGGAAATTCACTTGTCACAGCAGCACCATCACTCAAAGGGTAATTAGAAGATAAAAAAAACAAGGATACATGTATATACATATAGGCAGTAATCTAGTATTGTAATCTTAGATCACTAAAAAAAACCTACAAATAAAAGAAAAACAAACTTTGTACAATGCAGCATACTGCGAGACACAGACAACAATTTTAGCTGCTGTGAAACTCTGCAAAGCAGTTTCTCTCTAGCTGCAGACAGAGGCCCTTGTCACACGCTCGGCACATCCAGGGAGTACTTTTTTTGCACAGCGTGCACCTTTTTCTCCCGTGACTTGCTCTCTGTGTTTTGTCCAGCCCTTCTCCAGGGTTGCAGGGGACAGGCATGTGGCTTTGCGTGGAGGTCACTGGAGGGTTTTCCTCCACACCAAGCAGCTGTGCACACAGCTGTTCCTGAAACTGCTGACGTGTCATGGCCGCCGTCTGCTGCTTGTTGCTGATTTGTTTGTGGAGAATGTGGCTGTTGGTGGCTGCAATGTCCAAGCAGTGCTGAAACACTGTCACAGGCCACCTCTTCGTTCTTCTGTGAACAGTGTTTGTTTGGAGCATCTGATCGGAGGTGTCCACTCCACCCATGTACTTGTTATATTCACCCACAGCCGTGGGTCTTGGAATGGACACTCTGCGACACTCTCCACCAGACTTTTCCCACCGCTGGACAGTCTCCCCTGAGTGCACAGGATGCACTGTGGTGATCATGGAGACCTCCCTGGTGTCCTTCCATTTCACAAAGAGCAGCTCACCATCCCTAAGCCACCTGATGGAGCCTCTTGGAGACTTTTTGTCCAGGGCATTCTCCTGTGTTTTTGGGACTCCAACTCTGCCCTGCCTGTAGGTCCCACATGCCCCAAACCCCT
This sequence comes from Aphyosemion australe, assembly GCA_006937985.1. Lineage (NCBI taxonomy): Eukaryota > Metazoa > Chordata > Actinopteri > Cyprinodontiformes > Nothobranchiidae > Aphyosemion > Aphyosemion australe. The sequence goes on from SSNS01000578.1 coordinate 35,620, forward strand.
GCTGGCTCAGATGACGGAACAGGAGAGGGCTGGTGTAAAAGTTATCGCAGTAAACAACGTAGCCGCTCCCCAGAAAAGATTTGTTTACCAGCTGCGACACCACATCAAAGGAGAGGCCATTCCCTGAAGCTGTGTGGCTCTTTCCTGTATAAAGCTGGAAATCAACAGTGTAGCCATTTACATCAGCCAAAACAAAGAATTTTAGCCCCCACTTCGTTGGTTTGGCTTTCATGTACTGCTTCAGGGTGAGCCGAGCCTTCGTAGCAACCATTCTCTCATCCACAGAGAGGTGCTGCTGAGGATGATACATGTGCTTGCACCTGGTCCTTATTTCCTCCAGCAGAGCTCGGACCTTTTGCAGGGAATCATACTCTGTTGTTCCTTTTTTCTGCTCATTGGCGAGGTCCTCCTGTGGATCACTCAGATGTATGTTCCCTGCAATAGCTCTGAATCTGTCTCTGGACATCACCGAAGCAGGAAAAGGAACATGGAAAATTGTGTTTTTCCTCCAAAAGTCATCCAGTTTAGGGAGGTCACACACAGACATAAAAAGCAACAAACCCAGGTACTTCTTCAGCTCTTGTGGAGTGATGTCATGCCAAACAAAATTTGTCCTGCTGTCCTTTTGCTTGGCATATTTGTTTGTGTTTGAACACAAGAGCTTCAGTACCTGAGCATCAAAGAAGTTACTGAAGAGCTCAGCCGGTGTTGGTAAGCTGCTGGTGAGAGGCAGCTGGTAGCCAGGGGTCCTTCTGGGGATGAATCTGGGGTAGAATCTGACGGTAGTTTTAGCAGAAATACGAGACAACAGAAACGGTAGTTTTAGCAGAAATACGAGACAACAGAAACGGTAGTTTTAGCAGAAATACGAGACAACAGAAACGGTAGTTTTAGCAGAAATACGAGACAACAGAAACGGTAGTTTTAGCAGAAATACGAGACAACAGAAACGGTAGTTTTAGCAGAAATACGAGACAACAGAAACGGTAGTTTTAGCAGAAATACGAGACAACAGAAACGGTAGTATTAGCAGAAATACGAGACAACAGAAACGGTAGTATTAGCAGAAATACGAGACAACAGAAACGGTAGTATTAGCAGAAATACGAGACAACAGAAACGGTAGTTTTAGCAGAAATACGAGACAACAGAAACGGTAGTATTAGCAGAAACATGAGACAACATAAACTGTGGAGCGTATTGTAATGTAGCTTGGAAAAGATTTACTGCGCAGATACTTACGGTGTTTGTGGTGAAAAAACGATGTGGGGCACGTCTTGCTCCTCATCAACAAATCGTGAGGGAAGTTTCCTCTTTCTGGAAGATTTTCTGATGTCTTCCATTATTTACAAAACTCAATCTAATATACAAATCAAAAAACCTCCGTGAAAAACACAGCGGAAAAACACAGCGAAGCGCACCGGAAAAAAAACTAAATACGTCGATAAAACTACGACAAAAAACGACAAAACAATGTTAAATGTGAATAAACCTACACTGATAATATATACAAAGTACAATATTTACAGAAAATAGTGGTTATTTATACCAGTTGGATTGAAACCAGTCGAACATTCGCATCCAAAACAACCCCTCCTTCCTCTATTGTCCTAACGGCTGACTGTGAATTTCCAGGCTCTCAGGCAGGGCTCTCAGGCAGGGCTCTCAGGCAGGGCTCTCAGGCAGGGCTCTCAGGCAGGGCTCGCGCCGACGCCCCCGACCGGAAACTGAAAACCACGTTAGGCCACGCCCCCTAGGAGGCTAACTAGGTCTGGGAGACACTTAGGCCGGTGCAATCGACAGATTATGAATCGGCACGCTTTTCTGTATAAGGTGTGTGAAAATCATTTTCCTGCGAAGACGTTTACTATTTTTAATAATTAATTTTTGCCAGAAGGCCCAATTTGAGGCCTGGACTAAATTTGACCCCCTTTAAGGCCACGGTTCGGCCTCCGTCTGTCATGGGGCGCACCAAACTTTTTTTGGTGTGTCCCGACTCCGCCCCGAACCCTAACCTCATTTTATTTCTATCATTTCATTTTATTGTTTATTCCATTATTTTTATTATCTTGTTTTACTTCTCTTTGAATCATTAGCCTTGATATAGTAATAAATTGATTTTATAACTATTTTAGTCTTTTGTGTTTCATTGATGAATAGGTTTTCCCTGACAAATCAAAAGGCCCTATATTCAGTAGTAATAAGCCTAAAACCTTATTAATATTGTAACACCATCATCTTCATCACCATCACCAGGTCTGTACTGCCGTCTGTCAGCTTTTAAAGACATTTTTGTCCTATTGACTTTTCCTGATTGAAAGATAAAAAAACCTAAACAACATAAGACATCAGAGGTGAACTTACCGCTACTGATAAAATAATTTAGATCTTTAGAGTTTCTCTTTCACTGATGAAGACTGATTTAAATAACTTAGACGTAGAAATCATCAACTGTTCATTCGTCAAGTATTCTTCTTTAGATTAAGCTAAATGAGTGGTTTATCACTGTTTTCTAAAGAAACACTATAGCAGTTTATCTAAATTAAATTTGAGTCATAATCCTCTCAAATGAATCTGAGGCACTGTACAGTTTTGTTTCCATTAAACTGCAGAATCATATAGAAGATAAGAATTAAGCTTGATTGATCTGGCTCGGGTCTCACAGAAGAAATGTCCAGTTAGAAAAACAACCTTAAAGAAGGTGAAAAAAGACAGAAAGTCCATAAACAGACAAATGAGTTCAGAATATTTAGTAATCATGACAAAAATATCCCACATTCAGATGAAACAGGATATTTTAAACATAATTGTACAATCAAACCTTCTATAGCAGAATCATTTTTACAATTCAGACTTTCTTTGCACAACGATAATTAAAAGGCATGAATTAGACGTTTTTCTTAAAACAGATAAAAAAACTAATTTCAGATGAAGAATTAGGTGAACCTGCCTGTCAACACTGTAAAGCTTACATAGAAACATTTGGTTCCTCATGGATCCCTGCAGCCTGATTTCCTCAGAAAAAAAACAAATTCATTTTAAAGCATGAAAGCCTGTGCAGCAGTAAAACTCATAGACGTCATTTCATTATTCAGAATAGGACTTTCTTCATTAATTTTGTGCAAAAATTTCAGACCTAAGTGAGGATGTTCTTAAAGGCACCATTGGTAATTTTAGCTTGCTTTTAGCACCCCCTAGAGTGTGTTATTAATTCACTGCCATAAAACGGAAAGTGAAACTCTTCTCCTCGCTGTGCGTTCGTCCTTTTAACACCTTACCCCTACTTCACACTGGAAGCATCAGTGTCGCGGAACGGCAGCGGGACGGTTTACTTGCGAGTTTCGCTTAACACAAGTCCACACCGGGAGAGTCTCAGCCGAGGAGCAGCTTCTCCGCTGTGCTCCTTGCGTTCTTCCAAAAAGAAGGAAATCACTTCTGATATATAATGTTCCTCTCCACTGCCAGGATTAAAGCCATGAAAAACACACCGCTGCACTTCTCGAACGATGCAGGGAGTAAATAAGCTGTGAGGTCACATGTATAGACGTAATCCACATAGATATGAAATCGCATTGCTGCAATAGACTTTTGTTTTAAAAATTACAGGGCATTTTACACTGAAACCATGTGTGATTTCCTGTCTAGCCCTATGTTAACTGCTGAAATTGATGCATCCCAGAAGCGGCTCGTAGCAAAAATAGAACCCGATCCTATCTTTAGCAGCGTGGTGTGCCACTTATGGAATTTATCTGAAAATTGCAGCGTTGCAGCTGGTTTGAATCACCACCACAGACTATAATGGATTCTATTTGAAGCAGTGACGGTCCGTGCCGCTGATGCTTCCAGTGTGAAGTAGGGTTCAATCTAACTGCTGAAATGTCTCCTCAGCCTTCATTAGTGTCTACAGGAGCGGTTCATCACTAAATCTAACAAATCAGCTGTGTTCATGATCTAAAACATGCAGGAAACATGCTGGAAGCAGACTGCAGCACCAGGCATGTCAGCTCCACTTTACTAAGTCCAACAGGGACCGGACCGCCACTCTGAAGTTGCAAGTGTGATATTGTGGCCACAGGGGGCAGTGGAGGTCTGAATGACATTTCATTAACCCTGTGAAGGGTCATTTCAGCAAATACTGGCTCAAGAAAGTTATTTAAAATATGGAAAAGCAGCATAGTATGGCTTTCATGAACAAGCAGCTGGACTAAGAGAAATACCAGCAGGCACTTATGTGGCACTTACTGGAAGATCTAAACAGGCTGAAAGGCGCAGCAGGTGTGGGAGCTGCTCTAATGTCTGAAATGACTAGGTGTCCAGGTGATCTGTTGACAGACGTACTGGTGGTCTGTGGACAGGCATCCTGGTGGTCTGTAGACAAACGTTCTGGTCGTCTGTAGACAGACATCCTGTTAGTCTGTAGACAGACATCCTGTTAGTCTGTAGACTGACATCCTGGTGGTCTGTAGACAAACGTTCTGGTCGTCTGTAGACAGACATCCTGTTAGTCTGTAGACTGACATCCTGGTGGTCTGTAGACAAACGTTCTGGTCGTCTGTAGACAGACATCCTGTTAGTCTGTAGACAGACGTCCTGTTAGTCTGTAGACTGACATCCTGGTGGTCTGTAGACAGACATCCTGGTAGTCTGTAGACTGACATCCTGGTAGTCTGTAGACTGACATCCTGGTGGTCTGTAGACTGACATCCTGGTGGTCTGTAGACTGACATCCTGGTGGTCTGTAGACAGACATCCTGTTAGTCTGTAGACTGACATCCTCGTGGTCTGTAGAAATACATCCTGGTGGTCTGTGGACAGACATCCTGGTGGTCTGTAGACTGACATCCTGGTGGTCTGTAGACAGACATCCTGGTGGTCTGTAGAAATACATCCTGGTGGTCTGTGGACAGACATCCTGGTGGTCTGTAGACTGACATCCTGTTAGTCTGTAGACAGGCGTCCTGGTGCTCTGTAGACTGACATCCTGTTATTCTGTAGACCAGGGGTCCCCAATCCTGGTCCTCAAGGGCCGGTATCCAGCAGGTTTTAGTTGTAACTCTGCTTCAACACACCTGATTTCAATTAGCAAGTGATTAGCAGGCTTCAGCAGAGCTCGAGGAGCTGCTGCACAGGTGATTCAACCACTGAATCAAGTGTGTTTGAGCAGAGAAACCACAAAACCTGCTGGATAGCGGCCCTCCAGGACCAGGATTGGGGACCCCTGCTGTAGACTGACATCCTGGTGGTCTGTAGACAGACATCCTGGTGGTCTGTAGACTGACATCCTGGTAGCCTGTAGACAGACATCCTGGTGGCCTGTAGACAGACATCCTGGTGGCCTGTAGACAGACATCCTGGTGGCCTGTAGACAGACATCCTGGTGGTCTGTAGACAGGCATCCTGGTGGTCTGTAGACTGACATCCTGGTGGTCTGTAGACAGACATCCTGGTGGTCTGTAGACAGGCATCCTGGTGGTCTGTAGACTGACATCCTGTTAGTCTGTAGACAGGCGTCCTGGTGCTCTGTAGACTGACATCCTGTTATTCTGTAGACTGACATCCTGGTGGTCTGTAGACAGACATCCTGGTGGCCTGTAGACAGACATCCTGGTGGCCTGAAGACAGACATCCTGGTGGTCTGTAGACAGACATCCTGGTGGTCTGTAGACAGACATCCTGGTGGCCTGTAGACAGACATCCTGGTCGTCTGTAGACAGACATCCTGGTCGTCTGTAGACAGGTGTCCTACTCACTGAAGCTGAAGTTCAGACCAGAGCTATCTGTGACTGGTGATGAAGGACCTGCACTAGAGACGGTGCTGGATGGTATGCTGCCATCTATACAAGAGAAAAAACACAAGTGGGTTTATTTCCTATTAATCTATTCTCTGGTGCATCACTCATATAAATTTTACTGGAAATGTATTCTTCAGCTTTGACATGAATTTGTTGGTGTGGATCAGAACAAAAAAATGAAGCTCCTAGGCTCACCTGTGCAGTAATCCTGCTGTCTAATCAATAGTTCTAAAAAAGGCATCTAAGTGATCACACTGCTTCAGTTTTTAAGGAACTTATGAATATGTCAACAAATCCAACAACCAGCAGCGTCTCATCCATAGGGGGGCGCTAGGGTGCCGTCCCACCTGTCTCACAGGAAGAAGAAGATAGGAATTCCAAAATATAAAAAAACATTAAAATGGTAAATAAATGGCCTGTATTTGTATAGCGCCTTCTTAGGGTTCTACAACCCCCCAAGGCGCTTCACAACACAATTAGTCATTCACCCATTCACACGCTGGTGGGGATGAGCTACGATGTGGCCACAGCTGCCCTGGGGCGCACTGGCAGAGGCGAGGCTGCCGAGCACTGGCACCACCAGTCCCTCCGACCACCACCAGCAGGCAAGGCGGGTTAAGTGTCTTGCCCAAGGACACACAGCAGCATTCTCTGGCCGGAGCCGGGATCGAACCTGCAACCTTCCGATTACTGGACAACCCGCTCTACTTCCTGAGCTACTGCTGCCCAGCCAATAAACAACTGTAACGTTAATTTGGCTAGTTACTTTTAATGATTTAATTATCACTATTCTTGATCATTTAATATTTGATTGATGATTAAAATCCAGGTTCTTTAGGTAGACCAGGGACCCAACACTCTAAATAATAATGATGTGAGGCAGAGTCGAGAAGATATAAAAATCTATTTATTACTATGTTCTACTACTAATGATGATACACCACACCATGATTATAAATGATGGTTCAAGGTAATATCAGGTGAAATCATGAATGATAAATGATGGAAAATGATATTAGCTGTTATTAACAAGCCTCTGTTAACAATCTTAGGAAGGTTGTGATGTCTGAGTGTCAAAGTAAGCTGTCTGTTATTATTTGTTTAGGTTTAACAAATTATCAGTTATGTTCACTGACACCAGAGCAAGAGCTACCAACCCAGGTGTAGAGGTTTCTCTGAGATCCAACAGGTGAAGGTCCTCGTCCCGAGGCATTACTTCTGGATGCCAGAGTTCGTGGCTGACTCTGACTCTCTTCAGTTGGTCAAGAGATAATCTCTAGGGCTTGCAGGCTATCGGTTTCACGGCTGATGAGGTTTTGCCGAATCAGGATTGTTGTTCAAAAGGATGGCTCTGATTTCACTAAAATATTCCACCAAAAGACTTCCAGTGAGATGAATTTTAGCTTAAATCTTTGGTTCTGCAGGAACTTCAGGAAGAACTGAGTAGAGGAAGTGTCTCAAATGTTGGCAAATCAGAATTTGACATTTGCAACAGGGCGTTTACCAAACTCCCTCAGACTTTACATTCCTCAGACACTTAAGAAAGAATTATTTCTCTTGATCTGTTAAGAAAATAGGTTCAACATTCATTTATTAATATAGTAATATTAATATGTGAATATATGAATAATAAACCATCATCATTCATCAAGTAGATCACTTGTGGTGTTTCAGGTCTGATATCAGCATAAACGACAATGTTGATTCATTGATGTAAAGATTACTGTAACACAGTTAAGGCATTAAATCACTTAGAAAGTTTCTTCTTCAACCTGTAAGTGGAAGGAATCATTTTATGAGGCATCCATCCATCCATTTTCATCTGCTTATCCGGAGTCGGGTCGCGGGGGCAGCAGCTTAAGGAGGGGGGCCCAGACTTGCCTCTACCCATCCACTTGGGCCAGCTCCTCCAGGGGAATCCCAAGGCGTTCCCTGGCCAGCCGAGAGGTATAGTCCCTCCAGCGTGTCCTGGGTCTTCCTTTGGGTCTCCTCCCGGTTGGACGTGCCCGGAAAACCTCACCAGGGAGGCGTCCAGGAGGCATCCTAATCAGATGCCCGAGCCACCTCAACTGGCTCCTCTCGATGTGGAGGAGCAGCAGGTCTACTCCGAGCCCCTCCCGGATGACCGAGCTTCTCACCCTATCTCTAAGGGAGAGCCCAGACACCCTGCGGAGAAACCTCATTTCGGCCGCTTGTATCCGTGATCTCGTTCTTTTGGTCACTACCCAAAGCTCGTGACCATAGGTGAGGGTAGGAACGTAGATCGACCAGTAAATTGAGAGCTTCACCTTTCGGCTCAGCTCTCTCTTCACCACGACAGACCGGTACAACGCCCCCATCACTGCAGACGCAGCACCAATCCGCCTATCGATCTCACGCTCCACCCTTCCCTCACTCGTGAACAAGACCCCGAGATACTTGAACTCCTCCGCTTGGGGCAGGACCTCGTCCCTGATCTGGAGAAGGCATTCTACCCTTTTCCGACTCAAGACCATGGTCTCGGATTTTATGAGGCAAATGAAGATTATTTTATTACAGCTAAGAAGTGAAAGTTCTGTGGACTGAGAACAGAGCATCTGCAGATTCTGATAAACAAACTGGAAGAGCTACCTTGTTTAGGCTAAGTCTCAGCTGTTGACGTAAACACGGAAAATCTTGTCTTGATGTAGCTGCAGACTGGTATCCCAGCGAGATGACCTTCGCTGGACAATCATTTGTCTTTGACCTTGGCCTTTAAAAAGCCCTTCTCCTAGTCCTACACGATCTATACATCATAGAGTCTACAAGTGCTGTGTATAATCTGCATTTAAGTGTAGTTTAAAAATGTTCTCTCACACTTTTACCACAACCGAAATGTCTTGCGACTTATTTCCAGCAAACTTTACTATAGACCTACACTATAACTGGCACGTGTACGCTGGATTCCCCTCAAATACAAAGGATAGGAGAGCCTTTGGTCGCAGAGGTTTGTGACCGAAACCAGCGGAGTCTCAGCTCAGGATGTTCACCCAGAACCGAAAGCTCTCCACAGTTCACCGTTCTTTTTTTTTTTTTAGCTCACCGTTCTTTGTTTGTTTTAGAGCAGCTGAGTACACCTCATGGAGATTTTTTTAATATGGAGAACCGGAAAAAAATTATGGAATGTGGCGTCGGAGACTTGTAAACACTCTCCAGCAGGTAAAAACAGCCCAAAACAGTCAGGAATCAGCTCAGTGTGACGTTGGGACAAAGAATTACATGAACCGAATGGATTTTTTTACTATAACACAGATTATTATGACCATAAATCAACAAAGGTAATACTGAATTTACGCTTTTGACTTCATGAAATTAGCTTTGTTTTGCTTTTCATTTAGCAGTTTATTGTCATTGAGTGTTGTTGAGGTAGAAAACTTGGATTCTATCATTTAGACAAGCCTCTTCCCGTTAAGTACGTGTGCAGTTTGCATATACTGGTTAATATTAAAGAAGCATGGGGCAGTATGAAGAAACGAAGCTCACGAGCGACACGCCTGGCGCTGCGAGTATCTGCAGCCCAGCACTGGAGCGCGCACAAACTCGGATGCTGCACAGACGGCTATGTTACACAAACACAAAAAATACCATTACCTGCTAAAGTATTAGCCCTGCTTACAGGTTGGGCTGTACACTGTCAACCCAGATTATTGATTAAACTCAAATGATCTTGTTCACATTACGTAAATGTTTCTAAATTATTAACATTACTTGTTAATCCTGAGTTAGCTGACCTGTTTCATGTCCTTTCTTATTGTAATTGTGTTTTGAAGTCCAATCAGTACTCTCTACTTAAACAAACTGAGTTCAGATTACTAAAACACGTGTAATTTTAATACCACTTATACATTTGAGTAAACTGTACTTTTTAATGGCCTAGCTTATATGTTTGAGTTCAAACTACTTCAAATAATCAAGTTTGCTTGGTTGCAACCTCCAAAAACCTGGTTCATACCAGTTCTGACCAGATGCTGAGGAGCTCTGACTCTTTAGAGACAGAACAGACACACAGAACAAAGAGGAAGAACTCAGCTGCACTGAAGTTCTAACAAGCAAGTTTTCTACCCCATGTTTGAAGCCTTGGGCCAATGACCAGAGTTTAGTCAACTTAAAACTGCAATTTATAGATTAAAAAATGACCCCACCCACTGTGAAAGCAGCAGTGGGTGAGGTGCATTGTGGGTAGTCATTTTCTTAGCTATTTTGTTCTATTTTGGGGGTTTTATGCATGTTTATTGTGTGTGGGAGGTTGTGTTGTGTTGTCTTGTGTGTTTTTCTTGGTTATTGCTTTGTTCAGTGTTGCAAAGGTGGGGTTATTTGTTCTGTCATGTTGGCACCATAAGTCAGGAGGAAGGTCTCAGGAATGGGACCACTGTGCTGTTCCTCTGTATATAGTAAGGTGGTGGTTTCTCACTAAAGCCTCTGGTCTCAGTAACCATGAGTTCAACTCTCACTGACTGCCTGCAGTCATGTGGTGCATGAGGCATGAGTTAGCTGGCATCTGTCAGTTAAAATGTAAAAATTGGTTCAATTGGAAATAGAGTAATACTTAAAAACAAGCTGAGTTATATAAATGGGTGTTTAATAGTTGTTTCAACTAAGTATCTTTAGTTACTGTAACTCTGTAACTATAGTACATTCAACTCAGAATTACATTTCACTCTACTGAGGGTTCAAGTGTATTGAATGTAGTCCACTGCACTCACTCAACTAATGCTTCATTACTTAAAAAATTTAAGGCAACGGGTTACCTGAGTTTTTTTAAGTAAACTCTACTTATCCAGGTTAAGAGTGTAGGTCAAGTATGACATAATACTAATGACTCTGGTGTTCAGTTTGGAAAATGTCTCTAAACATTCAGTGGTACACAGCAGCTGCTGCCAACTCTCATGCATTGAATGCATCTGACCCTCTTCACACACTCTCACACCACAACTCCAATATCTCACGCTGAAAAGGCTACCCCCACCCCCATGGACAATACGGCGGCGAAGCGATCCACGCTCACTAGCCCTGATCACAGCTAATATACTGTATATTCGGGTCCCTGCCTGAATTTTACCATATTTGGTTTTTGACTCACGAGATGCCGCTGATAAAACTTTTTGTGCCACGCTTTGAGTTGTCCTTGGTCATTTGCTGGTTGGTTCTTCACCTTCTTTTTGAGTTTTATGGCGGTTGGCAAGCAACTTAAGGTGCATTAGCCATACCTACCGATCTCGAGTGTGGACCACAGTTTCTTCCTGTTTTGAAAATGTCGAGAACGCGCAAGCAGTGTCAATTGACGTCACATCTGTAGGACAGCGCGGGAAATTCGGGATCTAACTGCAGCACATTTTGCAGCACACAGCCTGTTCAAGAAAATGGAATGATACATGGGTGGCCTCATTCTTTTTGGTTTATAACGATTCATCACCCATTAGCTTTGAAAACATGAACATATTTCAAAATTGATCCCACTACCTCTTCAGCCACACCATCTGCTCTCAGTGCATGCCTGGAGGAGACAAAGGCATGGATGCCTGATAACTTCCTCCAATTAAACAGCAGCAAAACAGAGGTTCTACTCATTGGTACTCCCCACCAGATCAAGTCATCCAACCTCAGTAGTATCTCTATGTTAGGCAACACCATCACTCTTTCTCCATCTGTGAGAAACCTTGGTGTCAAACTTGACCAACATTTATCATTTGAAAACCATGTTCGTCACCTTTCTAAAGTCTCCTTTTTCCACCTCAAAAATATAGCAAAACTTCGACCCTTTCTCTCCCAACCCGATGCTGAAAGGCTGATCCATGCCTTTGTTTCATCCAGGCTGGATTACTGTAATGCTCTCCTTGTCGGGATCTCTGGTGAATGCCTGCAGAAGCTTCAGCATATCCAGAACTGTGCTGCCAGGATCCTGACAAGGGGTCACAAGTATGACCATATCACACCAGTTCTTAAGTCTCTCCACTGGTTACCAATCCCTTACAGAATTCAGTATAAACTCTGCCTCCTTACTCATCAGTGTATCCATGGAAATGCTCCGGTCTATCTTAAAGAGCTCCTTACTCCACGCATCACTTCAAGAAATCTCAGCTCCAGCAACTCTCAATACCTTCAACAGCCCAGGACCAAACTTCACACCATGGGAGATCGGGCCTTTCAAGCTGCAGCTCCACGTTTGTGGAACGTGCTTCCAGGACCTCTGAGAGCTACACAGAGTGTGGAGTGTTTTAAAAAACAGCTAAAAACATTTTTATTCAAACAGGCCTTTTAAATTATTTCATACTGTCGATGTTTAACTTGTTTTAAATGTTTTTAAATGTTTTAAACTTGTTTAGTATTGTATGTATTAATGTTTGCTTGAGTTTTTAGATGACTTCAATTCTGCTGTAGCACTTTGAGATTTCAGTGAAATGTAAAGTGCATTACAAATAAAATTTATTATTATTATTATTATTATTATTATTATGAACATGCATGCTTATTTTTTACAGATCCTGCCCTATGCTCCTTTAAGCATGTTTTGGAACAACTTTGTTGCTGGAAGTGCTCGTGGACCTGGTACCGGGTTCGTTGTGTGATGCATAAGAATGGTAATTTGGCATTCCCTAATTGTGATATGTGGTTAGCGCATCTGAAAACAGACAGCAAAAATGCACCCCACCAAAAAAAAAATTCCTCAGCCGCCACTGCCGACAACCAGCTATGTTTTTTTTTTTTTTTACTTTTTATTTTTGAACATAATCCAACAAAACAAACAATTTGTGGCACATCTACAAGTCTTCAGTTAGTTTTTACAACTTGGATTTGGTCATTCTTAGTTATTCTGAAATGTCCACCACTTTTTCCAGTGCTCTTGCAGTTGCTCATCTTTCAGTCTCATTTTATGTCAGTCTTTCCATATCTTGTATTTCTTCTACTAATTTCTTCCATTCTTCTTGTGTTGGTGAGTCAGACTGAAGCCAGTTTCTGGTGATTGCCTTCTTAGCTGCTGTAAAAAGGATCCTAGTCAGGTATTGGTCTCCTGGATATGGTTTCTTGTATATAGTCCAAATACATCACCTTAAAATTCATGGAAAAGGATATCCTAATACTTCACAAATGTTGGTGTTTATTTCATTCCAAAAAAGTACAATTTTATTGCATTTCCAGAATATATGTGTATGATTTGAATTCATATTGTCACAATTTCTCCAACATTTTAGTTTTTTTTTACATACATTTAGTTGTAATTTTAGGTGTAATAAAATACCGTTTGATTTTGCCATGCAAACTCTCCATTTTTGTGATTGTGTTGTAATAATTTGTGATTCCCACTAGGGATGAGTGAGTACACCACTATCTGTATCTGTATCTGTACTTGGAGTTGGTGTGACCTAAACCGGAAGTGGGTGGGGCTTAAATTGGTACATTATTTTAAGTCAGAATTTGATATGGATTGATCACAAGTTGCTATATGTATTGTTTATTTGAAAACTATTTACAGATCAGCCTCAGAATTGAGACTCAATGTTTTTGATCACAATAGTAAAGGAACTATTACAGAACAAGTTTTTCATTAACTCAGAACATGAATATTTAAGTGCATGAATGAATACAATGGTTCATGCACTTATTATACTCATGTGTATGGTTTGATTGGTGTGTTTATCTTGTGTTTTTTCATTGTTGCTACTATTTTTTCTGTCGTTCCTTTGATGTATGGGAGGGTTATTACTGGCTTCGGTTCCTGTTTTTCTGGGTTTTTCTTTTCTTTTTGGTTGTTCTGTTCTTTCTGCTCTTGTTTGTTGCTTTCCTCTACTAATCGCCCATGTCGGATATCCACAGGTTCTTAGTGAGTTGTGTATGTGTCTGTTTTCTTGATTGCTGTCTTGTTTTTCTGTTATAATTTTCGCTCTATTATATAGCGTTCTTATCACTGACATTTTGTGTATTGTGGGATGTTCTGATGTCCATAGTAAATATTGATCTGTGTGCGTTGGTTTTCTGTATGTATTTATTTTAAGTGCTCCATCTTGTTTTTTGCTGATCCTCATGTCCATGAATGTAATGCTGCCCTCTGTTTCTTCCTCATATGTGAACTTTATGTTTCCTGTGTCGTCTATGTTGTTTAAATGCTCTGTTATTGCTTGTGTTTGTCCTTCGGGTATGATTTCTAATATATCATCTACGTATCGCTTCCATAGCTTTATTTGACAGTTTTCGGGTGCAGTGTTTAATGCTTTTTGTTCCAAATCTTCCATGAAGAACTCGCAGAGGGTTGCTGATAACGGATTTCCCATCGCGAATCCTTCCAGTTGTCTGTATATTGTCTCGTTGTAACTAAAATATGTAGAATTTGCCACCAGTTTTATTAGCTGTGCTATGTCATCTATTGTTAAATTTGTTCTTTTTCGTAGGGTTTTGTCCTGTCTGAGTCTGTCTATTACTATGTCTATGGTTTTTATTGTTGGTGTCTTTGTGAATAGAGATGTGACATCATGTGATACTAGTATGTCTCCTTTTTGCAGTGTGATCTTTTTTAACTCCTTTGATAACTCTATGGTGTTTTTACAATGTTGTTCTGTGTTCCCTAATAGTGGACTGATGATTTTACACATACCGTGTACAGTAGGGATGGAGAGATTCACCGATCTGAGCCGGTGGTTCGTTCATGACGTTAGCGATGCGACTGCACCGGTAGCTTCAGTGCGCATCGGTTATAACTGACGGCTGTATCGCAATGTATCTTCCCGTACGTGCCTCTCATCGGTTAAAACCGTGGTTACATCGATTACTTCATTGTTTTCCTGCTATGTCCTCGTTTTTTGAGGCGCATTGAACGCACCATCCTTCTCTTTTAGCGGAGGCCAGGTGGTGCGCAGCCGCAGTTAAAATAAAACTTAAGATAAAACTTTCTAAAGTCCGTGTGACCGGTTTCTGCAGCAGCGTATTCTTCCGAGCATTCTTTTTGATCTACACAGCTAAAGCTTTGTGTGAGGTAATTTAAGATAATTCCTCATTATTGTAACATTTGTGCAGAACTAAACAGACAGAATGACATTTTGGTTCAGAGAAGTTCAATAAACAGCAGAGATAAACTCACATCTCAGCCTGGACTTTTCTCTTAAAGGAACAGTAACATTAGGCTACAACAGCTTTTAGTATTGCCACATATGGATCATTACAATATTTAGAAGTGTTTTCAAATTTTTACTGTTTCATAATAATTTTTAATAATTGAAAAATGATGAACTCTAATCATTTTCTGATTCTGTTGGTTTATTTTTCTGTCTAAACCTAGTGTCAACTCCCTTATTTCAAGTATTGTAGCAATAATGTTATGTATAATATGTAAATATCACTGATTTTATTTTCCATTTATTTCATTTATAAAGTACCTCGTTCTCCCAGATGGAGAAAATAATTATTATCATGTCTATGAGGACTACAAAGATATCAGAACTGAAACAGAGACCACCAGCTGCTTGATTAAAGCCGTGTAGCTGGAGCTATTTAGTTAGAACGCTCAGCGTTTACATGTTGCCATGGCGACGCTGGAAGTCTGCTTCTGCTCTGTTTCTCCACATATTTTCTTGGAGTTTTCCTCATTTCTGTGTTGTTTTCATGTTCGGTTCCAGAGTCTGGATGTTTTAGACTGGAGGACTGTGTTTTTGCTGAGCAGCTGTGAGTTGTAAGAAGATACGTTCGTGGAGGTCACGTGACCCCAAAGGTAACGCTGTAACCGTTTGTCACAAATCCACATTTAGCTCTCATATGACACACCAAGGAGAAAACATCACGTATGTCATTTAAATCAGATATGAGCGTGTTTGTCACGTGTGACCAGAGTCCAAGCTGTTAACATTTATAGTCACATCAATATGGTAAATGGTAAATGGCCTGTATTTGTATAGCGCCTTCTTAGGGTTCTACAACCCCCCAAGGCGCTTCACAACACAATCAGTCATCCACCCATTCACACACACATTCACACGCTGGTGGGGATGAGCTACGATGTAGCTACAGCTGCCCTGGGGCGCACTGACAGAGGCGAGGCTGCCGAGCACTGGCGCCACCAGTCCCTCCGACCACCACCAGCAGGCAAGGCGGGTTAAGTGTCTTGCCCAAGGACACACAGCAGCATTCTCTGGCCGGAGCCGGGATCGAACCTGCAACCTTCCGATTACTGGACAACCCGCTCTACCTCCTGAGCTACTGCTGCCCTATAAACTTTATTGTCTTTATCTGAGTGAATCTATAATT
The DNA here is from genome assembly GCA_006937985.1 of Aphyosemion australe. Taxonomy (NCBI): domain Eukaryota; kingdom Metazoa; phylum Chordata; class Actinopteri; order Cyprinodontiformes; family Nothobranchiidae; genus Aphyosemion; species Aphyosemion australe. The sequence continues at coordinate 51,660 of SSNS01000578.1, forward strand.
AATTCAATAGGTGAACTAATAGTAGCACATTCTATGTTAAAGAAAGTAAAATGCAATATCAGGAGAGGGAGAATGTTCAGTGGTTGGCAGCAGTGTGCCAGCCGATGGCCCCCTCCATGAGGCCACCACAGCTCAGCAGAACACCAGTGTAGCTTCTTCTGGTAGAAAAACACTTAGAGAGAAAATAAAGTGAACAGCTGAAATAACAGGAAATAATGCAAAAACATGGCTGTCTCCTGCTGTTTTGCAACTAGAAGGGTGGGCCTCCAGCTTGAACAAGTTCACTGAAGCCCTTTTTATAAAACAATGCCGCCAATTTGCCGCAACGCCGAGGCGGCATCAGGGAGCCTTAGGTCGTTTATAAGAGCTCAGACCGTGGCGGTAATGTGGCGCAATCGTGTCCGTTTTATAAAAGATTACGCAATGGCTGTATAAAGGAGGTATGGGGGCGGTCTCTGCACTGTCACTAACTTTCATTTATCTTGGACTTAACTTGCTTTTTATTGCAATCGAAGCCGAACTTGTTAAATTTTTTTCACAAGCAGCTACAGGTGTGTGTCCTCCACCGTCCCTGTGAGTCACTGTGGAGGTTGTGACCTGTCAGATCTGAGCTGCAGCTATGACAGAGAGAAGCTCCCGGCGCTCTGCATCGCTCCAGTTTATCATCTCAGCTGAGTCTGTTTACAAAAGTGAAACTTATGCCCATGTTTACTTTCATTTTCAATATAGTTCCCGGCTGGAGCTCGGCATTAATTCATCACGTGATCATGGCACCACCCTCTGTTGCGCCAAGGCTTAATGTGCGTTTATAAGACCGGCGAAGCCGCAATATTATCTCAANTAAATGGTAAATGGCCTGTATTTGTATAGCGCCTTCTTAGGGTTCTACAACCCCCCAAGGCGCTTCACAACACAATCAGTCATCCACCCATTCACACACACATTCACACGCTGGTGGGGATGAGCTACGATGTAGCTACAGCTGCCCTGGGGCGCACTGACAGAGGCGAGGCTGCCGAGCACTGGCGCCACCAGTCCCTCCGACCACCACCAGCAGGCAAGGCGGGTTAAGTGTCTTGCCCAAGGACACACAGCAGCATTCTCTGGCCGGAGCCGGGATCGAACCTGCAACCTTCCGATTACTGGACAACCCGCTCTACCTCCTAAAGCATTTCCTTTTCCACATGTATTATGGTACCAGTGTAAGGTACTTTAAGGCTATTTAACATCTTCATGAAGAGGACAGCATGTTGATTCTATGGGTCCATCCCAGACAGAAGCTGATGTATAATTATACTGATTAATAATGCTGACATCAGGAGCAACATCAGTGGAATGAAACGCTCCTGCTGCAAATGAAGATTAAATACAAACATGTTAAGCTGTAAATCCAATTACAACTCCATTTTAAAAGTTTAAACTCCACATTTATTAATAATGTAGGCATCAAAAGCAAAGCTGCAGCTGCTGCTACCGCTGTGGGCCAGCGGTGGCGCTAAATCACCACTTTGTTGTTGCCAGCCACCGGCAAGAAAAAGGGGGTGTAACGTGTCTCGTCCAATCATATTCACCAAGCTTCAGTAAACCTAGCTGCTAGCCTGCCACGGAGCAGGTTTGTTCTCCGGCATGAGTTACCATGGTGAATGGGAGGGGCTTCAGGCCTATCCACCTTGTAAAAACCCATTTTGGAGCAGTTAAACCGGGATTTTCAAAAGAGAGCCTGGTTTTTGGGATTAGCTCGCTTTCTGGCACAGAAACTGGTGTCTGACTGAGCAGTGTGTTAGGAGACTTACGCCACAGAGGCTGGTTTGGTGGTTGGAGTGAGGCCTCAGATCCAGAGGAGGACAGAGGCTGCTGAGGGCTATCCAGAGACGTCTGACTCTGAGAGTTAAACAAACCAGAAAGTGCTGAAATGTAAAAAAAATAAAATAAACATTAGATACTGGCTCCCTAAAGCGGTTTAAACAGGGTTTTGTTGGGAAAAGAATTGGATTGTTTAATAGGAAGGGTTAAAGTTAGTAGTTTGGACCAAATGCAAAAGAGAACCCAAATCGGACCTCGTTATAAGGGCTGGGATTAGAACTGGATTAAACTGGACTTCAGGTTAGATTTAATGTTGCAATTTTTGTCATAAGATGAATTTTGTGTCTAATGGGAAGATAAAAACAATAGATGAACATGAAATAATTTGTAGAATAACAAAGTGTATTTGTTTTTTTCAGTTATTGCAATAAAAGGGACTTCCTACAGAAGAGATTCTGAACACGGCTTTAGGCCTTCACTGCTCTGGAAACAAGTCTAATAATGCTGATGCAGAAACATACCTGACTGGCTCTGTTACCAGCTTCATTTAACAATCAGTGTTGGGCAAGTTACTTCCAAACTCTAATGCATTCTTTATTACTTGTTACTCTCATTTCAAAGCAATTCATTACATTACAATATGACTGATTTTAAAATGTAAGGCATTACATTACTTTAAGTTACTCTCAGCAAAATAACTGCAAATATGAATTTGGCTATCTAAACGTAGCTCATGATGCTCAGTTAGCTCATCACACATCCAGTAAGGTGATGTGGTATCTGACTGGGCTAGGGGGTGTGGTTAAAACAGTCAGATATAACAACAGTTCTTTAGGTGGTGCACACAAAGTGCATTTGACTACAACGTTCTTCATATCCTTATTCTTCACAAACTGAAAGTAACGAGCGTACACCCAGTGTTCAATCTAACGTTAGATCAGCTGCAGGTTCACTCATCTCTGCTCTGTCTGACTACAGGAAGTGTAACATTTTGCGGACACCCAGTAGCAGAAACAAAAACTTTTTGCTCTGCAGGTCCTTCTGATCACCTCCATCAGAGCTGGATTAGGATTGCCCCTGGGCATGAACGTGCCCAAAGCTGGCCGGGACCCCCAGAAAATTAATTTTTATTAAATAAATGCAACAACATGTTGTACGCTTAGCACGCTGCTATCTTCAATTAATTGAGTGTGGGGAGCGGGTGTGTGGGGGGAAGGGGGTGGCTCCACCCTGTATTGTGCCTTGGTCCCCAAAAGCCTTGATACGGCCCTGGGTGTGGGACTGAGCTTTGAAGGTGATCTGAACTTTATCAAACATATAAATATTACATGTTTATAAATGATTTCTTTATTATTGCTTGTTAAAATGTGTAGTGAGTAAACAAATGTACCTACCTTTTCCTTTTCAAGCACTTTATTTCATTTTCTCGTTTTTATTTGACTATTTTCCTGTCCTGTCTCTTATCTTCCTGTATCTCCTCTCAATCTTCCAGAAATACTGCTTCCTGAAATTCCTACTTTCTCACATCATGAGCTACTTTTGAACTAAGCGGTTCAGCGATCTGCATCGCAGAAATAACAAAATGTGCACTGCGCGCCGGCTGTAGTGAGGTGATGTCACCAGGCTACAGATGAGCTCCGCTGAGGCAGCGCGCGTCAGGCACAAATAAAAGAATGAATAAAAGTACCAGAGAATATGAGCAGACATGAATGATCGCGTGTTAATTCGCAGGGGGGTTGGTGGCAGAGGACTTAAATGGACGCCCAGAAGGTCAAAGGTTCGCGTCCGGCTCAGTCTGTCGTTGTGTCCTTGGGCAAGACACTTAACCCGACTTGCCGATGGCGCAGAATGGCAGCCTCGCTTCTGTCAGACCGCCCCAGGGCAGCTGTGGCTACATAGTAGCTTACCATCATCAGCAGTGTGTGAATGTGGGAGTGCGTGAATAATGGAAAGCGCTTTGGGTGCCTTGAAAAGCGCTTTATAAATCCAATCCATCATCATCATTATTATTATTATTATTATTATTATTATTAATTGTTTTCTTTTGGTGGCGTGACTTTGAGGATGTTACTGTGGTCGCGGTGCGCTCAGGAAGCAGCAGGAGCGCATGAACCATCAGCGGTCTCTGTCCTGTCTGCTCAAAAGAACTCCTGGTGCGCTGAGAGTCCATATAAATAATGTCATATCAAAACTGGACCTATTTTCAGGCTCCCCGTAATTAGAATCCTAAAGAAAACCCACTAATTGATTCCTGTTGAAAAAGGCATTGTAACGCACGTTACTGATGTTGTAACGAGTAAAATATTACTGATTTTTTTTCTGTAATGCCTTACATTACCGCGTTACAGCAAAAAGCAATGCATTACAGTAATTCATTACTTTTGTAACGCATTACGCCCAACACTGTTAAAGCCCCAGTGTGTTTTTTCTACCAAATTCTGTGCATCCAGTGCACAAACTTGTCCTTTTTCATTAATATTTCTCAACAACATCAATTCTAAATATTCCTCTCAGCTTAAAATATTTACATTTTTATTCCATAAACTGTGGTCGACGCTCCATGGTCATCCTCCATCTTGAAATACAGTAGCTTATTAGGGACATATGAGCTCCACGTTATGCGTTTGCACTATGACTGTAACCTGAAAGAAACAGCAGAGGGCAGCAGTGCGCCGTGGAAGCATGGCGTCTGCCAATTCAACTAAGAAGAGACGAGACTAGCTGCTACACCGTTGCTGTACTTAGTTAGTTTGAATAACAAACAATGAAATCAAAAGACACATCAAATTTGTCAGGTCTTAATTATGTCCAACACTCGGCAGCCATATATGATGAGAACCCCGCCCACAACAGCTAGACACCAGCCTCCAAGTGTTGTTCCTGACTCACCTCAAGCTGATCATTTCTTTTCTTCATAATAAAGCTCCCAATGCGGTCCCAACATATCAGTTCCAAAGTCCTTCAAGAAAGTTCCTTCTACTAAAGTCTCCTCTCCTACCGCAGCCTGCCGTGTCTCTCCCAACACGCTTCAGCGGTCATCCGTTAGCATTACTTTACTTCAGAGCCGGTGGCTATGTTAGCATTACTTTTCTTCAGAGCCAGTGGCTACGTTAGCATTACTTTACTTCAGAGCTGGTGGCTACGTTAGCATTAGTTTACTTCAGAGCCGGTGGCTACGTTAGCATTACTTTACTTCAGAGCCAGTGGCTACGTTAGCATTACTTTACTCCAGAGCCAGTGGCTACGTTAGCATTACTTTACTTCAGAGCCAGTGGCTACGTTAGCATTACTTTACTTCAGAGCCAGTGGCTACGTTAGCATTACTTTACTTTAGAGCCAGTGGCTACGTTAGCATTACTTTACTTCAGAGCTGGTGGCTACGTTAGCATTAGTTTACTTCAGAGCCGGTGGCTACGTTAGCATTAGTTTACTTCAGAGCCGGTGGCTACGTTAGCATTACTTTACTTCAGAGCCAGTGGCTACGTTAGCATTACTTTACTTCAGAGCTGGTGGCTACGTTAGCATTAGTTTACTTCAGAGCCGGTGGCTACGTTAGCATTAGTTTAGAGCTTTTTCGATCCCGGCTCCGGCCAGAGAATGCTGCTGTGTGTCCTTGGGCAAGACACTTAACCCGCTTTGCTTGCTGGTGGTGGTTGGAGGGACTGGTGGCGCCAGTGCTCGGCAGCCTCGCCTCTGTCAGTGCGCCCCAGGGCAGCTGTAGCTACGTTGTAGCTCATCCCCACCAGCGTGTGAATGGGTGGATGACTGATTGTGTTGTGAAGCGCCTTGGGGGGTTGTAGAACCCTAAGAAGGCGCTATACAAATACAGGCCATTTACCATTTACCATATCGCTATTGATAACAACAAGTATGTTTATGTGCTAGAATCTACTGGTAAATAACTTATTAGGCCCTTTTAAATCTACATTTCTGGTACGTTTGTTTTTAATAGGGTATAAAGGCAACGCAATGGCAGAGTGAACGGTTGGTTGGGTGCTTGTTCTTTCACTGTCTACTTTTGATGTGATTGGAAAGTTAATGAAATTCGACCTAACTGAGCCTATTTTTTGAAACTGAAAAGGCGACAGTGGATATCGTGACTCTGTAACTTTTTTGTTTTGTGTTATGCCGGATTGGTTCTTGGCGGCTCGGCTTCATCTTGAACCATGCTGGTTAGTCTTCTCCGTGCCGATGATAGAGACTTGATCCTAACTCTGTCCAGGAAGTCTCAGATGACCGTCGCCGGGAGGATCATTCGTTTTGCCGCGGATTACAGCGATGTTTTCTGATTCTGAAAGTGTTCCTGCTTTATCCAACTAACATCAAGCTTATCCATGGATCTGAACAACTTTTCTTCACGGATCAGGATGAGGCAGAGAAGTACCTGGACTCTGTGGATCCTGCTGGTAACGATGGTTCCGTGGGCTAGAAATGACTAGCTCTGGGATGTTATTATTTTACGTTGTTTTCTCTACTGGCTGCTTTGGAGCTGCTCTGGGACATGATCGTCTGATTTTGTTTTGCTTCGCCTTATTCCCTTGAAAATGAGGTTTGTAATCTCAATGGGACCTTCCTGGTTAAATAAAGAATAAATTCAAGGTTGGTTGCCTTTTCATTTATATTATCTGCCATCATAACGACTCGTATTTTGAACAACTATATGGATGGACTTGTTTTGGTGGCAGTTACATTCAGCTTTAGTGTATTCAGACTGTACGAACATGTGTTCATCACTCTCAAATCATCCCGTTCACAGCCTTCTCCTGTCTCTTTTGGAGTGCCCCAGGGCTCTGTCCTGGGGCCCCTCCTTTTCATTATATATATCCTTCCCCTTGGTAATATTTTCCGTAGATTGAACATCCATTTTCACTGCTTCGCGGATGACACCCAGCTTTACCTGTCCAGTAAGCCAAACTCCCATCTTCCCCCTTCATCTCTCATCACCTGCCTTCAAGAAATAAAATCCTGGTTCAGTTCTAACTTTTTAAAATTAAATACTGACAAAACAGAAATCTTACTGGTGGGTACCAAGCTCACCCTCTCAAAATCTGACAGTTTCTCTCTTATCATCATATCAATACCTCAGTTTCCCCCTCTCCCCAGGTCAAGAGTCTGGGTGTCATCCTAAATAGCTCACTATCTTTTCAATCCCATATCAATAGCATCACACGGTCAGCTTATTACCATCTTCATAATATTAATTGCCTTCGCCCCTCCCTTACCGTCCACTCTGCTTCTGTCCTCGTCCATAGCCTGGTTACATCACGTTTAGATTACTGTAACTCTCTTCTCTCAGGCCTCCCTCAAAAAACCCTCCGTAAGCTTCAGTTGGTTCAAAATTCAGCAGCACGTGTCGTTACAAAAACTCCCTATTCTCATATCACCCCCATCCTAAAACAGCTCCATTGGCTTCCAGTGCAAGCCAGGATCGATTTTAAAATTCTCCTGCTCACCTTCAAGGCCATCCATAACCTCGCCCCTCCCTACCTAACAGATCTCCTCCACGTCGTCACCTCGTCCCGTTCCCTCAGATCATCCTCCTCCATTCATCTCTCTGTGCCCTCCGTCCACCTTAGCACCATGGGGAGTAGAGCCTTCTGTTTCACTGCTCCCAAACTCCCTTCCCCCTCACATCAGGAACATAAACTCACTTATTCAATTCAAAACCCAGCTCAAAACTCACCTTTTCAAAACCACTTATCCACTATAAATTTTAGAGTGCCTTGTTTATTTTTTGCTTGTTTTGATTCCTTGTTTTATGTCGTACTTAGGTCTTCTTGTGTTTCATTTGATGATTTTGTTTTTATCCTGTACAGTGACCTTGAGTGTTTAGAAAGGCGCTTTTAAATAAAATGCATTATTATTATTATTATTATGTGTGACCTCTGTGTTTATGTTTGACTGGCAGATTGGTTCGGTTCTCTCTGAAAAAAGGTCTTTGGTAATACGAGGTCCTTTTCTTTTTCTTTTATTTCTGTTGTGCTCTTGCTGCCAAACTGGATTTTATTTTTGATTTGGATTTCTGGATGATTCCGGCAGCATTTGGCTCTATTTTGTTCAGGGTTGACCAATCAATGCTCTGGGCTAAAACATTGCATTCATGGTTGGATTTGTGAATTATTATTTTTCTGGTTTATTTTTTTCTGTGTGTATGTTTGTTTTTTGCTTTTTTTTTTTCCGTTGGCGCCCAACTTTATTATGCTTGTTCTCTGTCTATTTCTCTTTTTCCTGATAATGACTGCTATTATGTTTAATGAGTAAAGGATTATACATGATTCATCTTAATATCAGAAGTCTACTTCCTAAGATTGACCTATTAAGAGCATGGCTTGGTTATAATAAACCTAAAATAATTACTCTCTCGGAGACTTGGTTAAATGGTGACACGCCTAATAATGCAATCAATCTTGCTAATTTTAACTTCTTTCGGACTGATAGAGATGGGAGGGGAGGTGGGGTTGCAATATATGTTTGTTCTAACTTGAAGGCCAAGGTTATCATCCCCTCTGTGAAACCATCCCACTTTGAAGCCATCTTTATTGAGGTCTCATTTAATGGGAATGGGAATATTTATCAACCACCCGCTATGCCTAAAACTGAAGCTGTAAAAAAACATTATAGGTACTGTTCAATTATTAGGTGTTGCTAAAGAAATTATTTTACTGGGTGACTTTAACCTAAATTGGCTTGATCAATCAACCGTTACTGAACGTAACCTCTTCAATAGCTCAAACTTCATTCAACTGGTTGCTGATCCAACTAGAGTTGGCACTAGTGGTTCCTCTCTCATTGATCTGATTCTAGTTACTCACCCTAGTAGGATAGTTGATTCTGGTGTTTTAGCGGATTGTTTTAGTGATCACTCCATTGTCTACTGTACATGGAAAATCTTTATTCCACGTACACCTCCTAAAACCTTAAGAATACGTGATCTTCATGCTTTTACTACTGAGCTCTATCTGCATGATTTGCAGCTGATTAACTGGGACAGACTTTTGCTTGTTCCTGATATTGAAAGTGCTTGGAATTTTTTCTACTCTTGAGTTTATGACTGCTTGACAAATATGCTCCTTTGATCACCGTAAAAATTAAAGGCAACCATCTGGATCAATAGCCAACGTATTGCCCTCTTTAAACAGCGTGACAGAGCCTGGAAAGCTGCAAAACTTAGTAATAGTCATGTAGATCTGTGTGAACATAAGAAACTTAGGAACCAGTGCACAACTCAAACTAGGAATGCCAAGGCTGATTTTTTCAGAAACAGTTTAAATAATAATTTTAACAATCCTAAGAAATTCTGGAGCACAATTAATAACCTGCTAGGGAAATCAGATACTGAGGTGATTAATGTGAAAGTTAATAACACTCTTACTAACAACCCTGCAAGTATTCCCCAGTTTGCTTCATCGCCCATTACAGGTACTTGCATTCAGCCAGAACATTGTTCTAGTACATTCTCCTTTCTTAAAATTACTCCAAATTATGTATTGCAGACAATAAAATGTCTCTCTTCAACTAACACCTCTGGTCCTGATGGCATTGGAATGGATTTATTAAACTAGCTTCTGATGTTCTGGCATATCCACTCTCAATACTTTTTAATTTGTCATTTGAAACTTGCTCAGTTCCAAAGGAGTGGAAATGCACCAAGATTCTTCCTTTATTTAAGGGAGGTGACTCGTCTGAGCCAGATAACTACAGGCCTATTGCAATAATTAATGTTGTCATTAAATATTTGAAAGGTTAGTATTCAATTAGCTATCGAGTTATCTTGATGAAATAATTTACTATCTCCCTTCCAATCAGGATTCGTAAACATTTATCTACCACTACCGCTATGTTGAAACTTACCAATGACATATACTCTGCTTTTGACAATAGCCTAGCCACAGGTGCCATTTTCCTTGACTTGTCTAAAGCATTTGATTTAGTTGACCACTACTTGCTCTTAAACAAATTGTATTCATTTGGCTTATCTAGGCCATTGATTCTTTGGTTTAATTCATTTTTTCATAACCGTTCACAAATTGGTTCTTATAATGGATCTCAGTCTAAACAACGGGGAGTTGTGAGAGGTGTTCCTCAAGGTTCTTCCTTGGGGCCTCTCCTGTTTTCTATTTTTATTAATGATTTACCTTTGTGTTGTTCCTCGTGTTCTGTGCATTTATATGCTGACGATACTATTTTATATTGTTCAAAACCAAGTTTAATTGAGATTCAAGGGTCTCTTCAGTCAAACTTTAATAATGTTCAACACTGGCTAGCTTAACAAGTTGCTTTTAAATAAATCAAAATCATACTCGATGCTTTTCCAGAGAAATCCTTCCTCTGTTTTACGTGGTGAATTAAATTTACATTTTTTAGATTTCTCTCAAAGCACATTCAGTCAGTCACGAACAGGATCAACTTTAGTTTAAAAACCTTATATCGTTCCATTAATTGTTTTAAGTTTAATGTGAGAAAGCGTGTTGTCACTCAGCTTCTGTTTCCACTGTTAGATTATGCTGATGTCATTTGTCAGACCTCTACTACTTCTGTTCTTCACTCAATCAATAATTTTTATAACAGTGTGTCGTTTTGTATTACGTTGTCCTTTTCGAACTCATCATTGTTATATGTATGAACGTCTTTCGGTTGGGCTAGGCGAAGGTTTCACTGGTTGCTGTTTATTTTTAAATGTGTTCATTTTATTTTTCCATCTTATTTAACTTCTCTGCTGACACCGTTTCATTCTCAACACAATATTCACAGAGCTGATCAGATTTCATTTGTTGTACCACGTTTTAAAAAGGAGTCAGGGAAGCTGGCTTTTTCTAGCCTGGCAAGCCATCCTATATATGTGAATATATAGTCTGGCCACGAACCATTGACGGCTCTCAGTCGTGAGGCGGGATCTATGGTTGTCTTTCAAAATGTCAGCACGCAATTGGATAGCGCTAGGACCAATCAGAGTAACGAACAACGTGACGTAATCACAGCGACGGAAAAGCGGGAGGCATTAATGGCGTCTAACATCAATGATTTCTGTCGTTTTTGTATAAAAACATGTGAATATCAGGTGTACTGGGACATTGCACTACTTTGTTTGATAACAATAAGAAGCCGCTAAGTATATCAGACAGACTTACGCACGTTGGAGTCTAAATAATCCAATGTTGATGACAAAGCCGTTTCAAACCAACGTGAGTTGCCGCCATGTTGCTTGGGTTCGCGGCCGCAGCGCTGACGTCATCGGCTACTCCCGCTCTGTGATTGGCCCAACATATAGAGCGCTATGATTGGCCCAACCAAAACTATAGCGAGCTGTGATTGGACAGCCACAGGCTGCGAGGGTTCCTATGAAGCGTGCCTAGACCAAACTCTGCAAAGCAAGAATTTGGTCTAGTTCACTAGGCTAGGCTTTTTCTGTTAGAGCTCCGATGGATTGGAACAATTTACCAGCTGATCTAAAGTCGATTACATCTTTTCGTATGTTTAACAATTCTGTGTATGAATATGTTATGCCCAATTGCACCTGTGTTTGATTTTTTATTTATTTTTTAACACCAACCTTATCTTTATCAATACATTTTTCTGTGTTCTGCTGATTTTCAGGAATGCTTTTGATCTTTTCTTTTGTTTACATACACTTAGGATGCACCATTTGTGTGTGTGTGTGTGTGTTTTGTTTTGGTTTGTCTGTGAAAATGGTTTGTTTAGAATTGTTTTTTTCTTCTTAACTCTGTTATCTTGCCATCTATTTTTTGGATTGTTAGAGGACCCGCTCAAAAACGAGATGCTACATCTGAAGCAGTTAATCCTCTTAAAAAATAAGTTTATAAATAAATAAACGCCACGTTACAACTCTAAGCTAACTGCTAACAACATTAGAACTCTGAAAGCATTTGCGGTACGGAGACATGAAAACAGTATCAAACTGTTTACCTGCCGCTTTTATGGCTGTGTTCAATAAAATGCTATAAATGCACTGGCATTTTGTAGGCATGGTGCTGTGGCGCAAACATTGAACAGTCATAATTAAAAATGCTTTTTTAACTGGTCAAGTAGTTAGATGCTTTGTGTCAAGCTAGAGAGATTGGAAATAGATCAATCTCATGCTTTTTATAAAAAAAATGGACCAGATGGCTGGAGTGAACGCTGGAGTTGTTGCCTTTCTGAGTGGGCCACCGTAGCTGCAATACTTACTCTGAACTGCATGGCGCTAAAGAGTCGCATTTTTTACCATGATTTCTATGAATATCCCACATGGGACCTTTAACAATGACCATAAAGCAGCTCAAAGACCTTTTACTGAAGATATGTTTTCACTTCACAACAACACAAAGTTATCTAAAGGTTATTTCTGCCATCAGACATAAATGATAGACATCAGCAGAAAGTTTGAGTGGATCACAGATTTGAAACAAACTGCTGACCACAGATGATGAAACCTGCTCATCATCATTCCCGCTATCTGTGGTTGGAGCTTTAAAATGTGTTTTGTTTGAGGTTTGTTAGAACAATCAGCTGAACTAAGTAAACATGCTTGTCTGTAGTTGTGATGTAGCATCATTTAACATTAGAGCTAACACTCACCTTTCATAGTTTTAGCCTGAGCCTCACAGCTGTTCTCACACACTTTGCTGAGGAATTCTTCCACCTGTTTCAGGGAGAGCAGGTTGTGTAGTGTCTCCAGTGGGTAGATAGAGGGCACCATGGAGCAGCCTTCAAAGCCTACCACCCAGACAGGGGGGGACAGAGACAGACAGACTCATTAGATGCAGGAGGAAGAAACGACTCAAAGCATTTCTCACTGCATGCTGGCCGTTCTTTATGCTCAATCTTTTCATATCACACTGACCTATTATCACCAGCAACACAAACCTTGAGGCAGCTATAGGTCATTTTACACAGCAGACGGTGCAGTTCACCCACAGTCTGGTCTCAAAATCACATTAGAAACAAATAATCAGATGACTAGTTCATTTCCCACACTGGTGAGTAAAACCGAGAGAATAAAGGTGGAATGTTTAAAGGGACACTAGTCAGTTTTGGTTTGTTTTTAGCACCCCCTAGTGTTTGTTGGTGAAACCAAAAGTAAAACTTCTCTCTCTTTGCTGTGCGTTGGTCTTTTTAACACCTTAATCTAACGTCTCCTCAGCCTTCATTAGTGTCTACAGGAGCGGTTCATCACTAAATCAAACACATCAGCTGTGTTCATGATCTAAAACATGCAGGAAACATGCTGGAAGCAGACTGCAGAGCCAGGTAGGTCAAGCTGAAAATTTTCTAAGTCCCAACAGACCGGACAGGCAACTGTGAAGTTGCAAGTGGAATATTCTGGCCACAGGGGGCGACAGAGGCTGGGTGGCCTTTCATTAACCCTGTAAAGGGTCATTTTAGCACAAACTGGCTCAAGAACATGATTTAAAAATATGAAAACTTTGCAAACTGTCCCTTTAAGGCTGCTTTAGCAAATCTACAGAACAAGCTAGGTTTTGAATGCGACCACGGTCACGGAACACTCACCCCTCCCCTCGGGTATATTCCCTGAGGTGCTTCTGCCGGAACCTCACACCCACATCACCAGAGGAAACGAGATCACGCTAAACACCAGTCTCCGTTTTCTAGGTCCAAACATCTTTTGTTGTCAGTGACTTCAAATGGTGTTTTTCTTTCTGGGACTCTGGTAGTTTGTCCTAAAGTTGAAGTGGTAGCAGCCGGCTGTTTCTCCTTCTCTGACATTATTGAGCGGAGAACCTCTCACACCAGTGGTGTTCTGGTGCTGAATACGTGAGTGTGGAATGAGTGGAGGACCCAGGGAAGTGCGGCGGTTGGGTGAGACCGACAACCGGATGGTCCGATGGTTGGTTTCGGTCCGAGCTGTGTTATTGGTGGAGGTTTTTAGATAAATGCGAGACAACCACTTTGTTAATTTTTTAATCTTCACAATATATTTATAACTATACCACGTTAGAATGTTGTTAAAGGGACACTTTGCAACTTTTTCATATTTTTAAATCATTTTCTTGAGCCAGTATTGTGAATCTTCACTAGTCTCACGATTTGATATCTCAATGCATCATGAATTTGTTTTCATCGATTGAAAATGTCAGATGTCAGCTTTTTGTAAACAAAAACATGTCAAACACAACATGCTATCCCCCTAAAATTTCCAATCATAACAGTCCTTAGGACAATGTAAAAGTGCAAAACATTATAAACCTTTAAGATTTAACAAAGTTAAAAAAAATCTGTTTTCTCATTCAGTATCTCAGGCTATGGGAGAAACATGCTCTGCATACCAAAAACCTATAAGACATGTCCAAATCTTGCCTTCAATTTAGGTTATAAAATCCATAATGGGTCCATATATTAGCTTTTAATGTCTTTGGAGCATCTTTAGAATCAAATATTTATGCAATGTCGCAGTTCAAGAGCGTAAGAAATAACAGGAAATTAAATGTTTGGCTTAGTTTGTTATTTTGTTGGAACCCAGTGGTCTCATTTCAGAATGTTGGAGCAAGAACCAAGTTCTGTTTAGTGCTGAAAATACCAAAACATTATTTTAAATCCTAAACTTCCAGTAATATTTGGGATGTTTGTTTCATTCTTGCTGATAATACCAAAGTTGGTTACATACTGTAACCCAGCTTCTATGAGTATGGCATAGCCCTTAAGCCACGTCTATTGGGTTGTCCCCGCACAACCGACCAATCAGTTGAAGAGCTTTAATGTACGCCCGCCTATCAGGAGGGCCCCGGTGCTATGAAAGAGACTGAGAACCATAAAACGTCTCCAAAGGCTCGAAGAGCCCCAGAACCAGTGAGGCCAGGGGCTTAAGGGCTATGCCATACTCATAGACACTGGGGTTACAGTACGTAACCAACGTTCTATGTCGTATGCCTCCGCCCTTAAGCCACGCCTGTTGGGTTAAGGCGGAGCAGGATGTAGTAAAAGCCTCACTGGTTGACAACCAGAAGCAAAAACATCCAGCATAACCCAAACATATTCCCACACAGCTGCCGGCGGGCGTAAGATAAGACGAACAGCTGGAATGAAATGTGAGACAGTCAAAGAATGGCACCACGCAGGAGCCCGAAGAGGTCACCAGAGATCACCTGGCAAGTGTCATGTCTGAAGAGATGAACGAGGATCCAAACGCAGGTGAGTCATGTTATTTGGCGTGAGGTCAGGAACATCAAACAGGAACCACATCAATGAACAAACAGCACAGGACTGACAGGGTTTAAATACATGAGGAGCTGGGGACTTGAGTGATGGGATAACGAGAGGCAGGTGGGACCAATAAAGAACTGATTAGGGGAGACAGGACTAGGGATGGGTACCGGAATCAGTACTTTTTAAGGCACTGACCGAATTCCATAGCACTGACCGAGTACCGGTTCACGTGATATGAAACGGTGCCTTGTTTCGGTACCTGACCTTCATAGCGAGAACTTGCGCGAGACAGCGATTTGCCAAGATAGACAGCAGCACCGGTGTTATGTCGATAAGGGTTCCCCCCTCGAGAAGTGTTTCACCAGCGCAACAGCGTAAAGTCATCAGTCGCTGCGGGCAAGCTGTAAACAGACCAAGCAGCATGGCAGAGAGGAACAGCTCTAACGTTTGGGTCCAGTTCACTAAATGCGATGGGTAACTGGGTGATGAAGAAACCAGCGACAACGATCTAAGTGAGTCTTAATCTGCTCCAGCAGGTAAATAAACTGTTTAACATAACCTTAGCTTGATACTTTAGCTTCCTTTAACATTGCTATCAGCTAATGGTGCGTTCACTTTCTCCTCGGAAATTCCAACTTCCGAGTAGGAAAAATCAACAGTTTGAAAGAGAACGGCAAAATAAATGAAGATACACAGTAAATTTAGTTAGCAAAGATGTTTGCTTCAGTTTAATTTGCAGTTTCTAATACTACAAGGACCCACCATCACACAGTTGGTCCAGAGGACATAGAAGAGGAATAGGAGCACATGGAGCTGGTTTTAAATTTCTCATCATTTAGAAACAGATGTGGTTAAAGGTTTTGTACAACACTACGATGATAAAATACAAACAGTTGTATGTTATCTATTGTGATATTTATGAAATACGGTTATATAATGAGAAAAAATAGATTTTTAATAAAAAAAAAAAAGAAATTTAACTAATTATTATACACTCAAAAGTATTGAAAATAGGTACCGTTAAGTACCGGTATCGATTCGTAGGTACCGGGAATTGGTACCGTATCGATTCAAAGGTACCCAGCCCTAGCGAGGACACAGGTGAGCAGGGAGCTGGAGGGCAGAACCTGACAGCAAGAGGCCAGGGAAGCAATGGGTCCTGACTGTCATGGTGTGAAGAAAACACAAACACCAGAGAACAATGGGTGATAACCAGTGTTGGGAGTAACGAGTTACAAAAGTAATGAATTACTGTAATGCATTGCTTATTGCTGTAACGCGGTAATGTAAGGATTACAGAAAAAAAATCATTAATATTTTATCGGTACAATGTCAGTAACACACGCATTACAACACATTTTTAACCAGGAATCAATTAGTGAGTTTTCTTCAGGGTTCTAATTACGTGGAGCCTGAATAAAGGTCCAGTTTCGATATAACATTATTTATATGAACTCCAGCGCACCAGGACTTCTACTGAGCAGAGAGGGAGAGCGCTGATGGTTCATGCGTTCCTGACGCGCGCCGCAACCTCAGTAACATTCTCAAAGTCACCAAAAAGAAAACAATTAACACGCGATCGTTCATGTCCGCTTATATTCTCGTATCCTTTTATTTGTGTCTGACGCGCGCTCCCCCAGCAGAGCTCATCTGTGCCCCGGTGACATCACCTCACTGCAGCGGGCGCACAGTGCACATTTCTCTATTTCTGCAGTGGATCCCTGAACTGATTAGTTCAAAATGTGAAAAAGTAGGAAATCCAGGAAGCCGTTTTTCTGGAAGATTGAAAGGAGATGCAGGAAGATAAGAGACAGACAGGAAAACAGTCAAATAAATAACGAGAAAACTAAATAAAGTTCTTGAAAAGGAAAAAGTAGGTAGATTTTTACCCACTACACAACAACAACAATATAAAGCAATAATTTATAAGCATGTAATATTTATTTATTTGATCAAATTCAGATCACCTTCAAAAGTTCCACACCCAGGGCCGTATCCAGGCATTTGGGGACCAAGGCAAAATACAGGGTGGACCCCACCACCACCACACACACACACACTCAATTAATTTAAGCTAGCAGCATACGATATGTTGTTGCATTTATAATTTTCTGGGGGTCCTGGCCAGCTTTGGGCACTTTCATGCCCAGGGGCAATCATCCTCCAGCCCTGATGGAGGTGATCAGAAGGACCTGCAGAGCAAAATCTTTCTGCTTCTGCTACGGTGTGTCTAGATTTCTAGGCTACACAAGATCAGCAGAAGATAAACATCCACGCAAAATGTTTCACTTCCTGTAGTCAGACAGAGCAGAGATGAGTGAACCTGCAGCTGATCTAACGTTAGAACATTCTCCAGATGGGCATACGCCCGTTACTTTAAGTTTGTGAAGAATGAGGATATGAAGAACATTGTAGTCAAATGCTCTTTATGTGCTACATCTAAAGAACTGTTAATTATGTTTGACTGTTTAAACAACAACTCCTAGCCCAGTTAAAAACCACATCACCTTCAACTGGATGTCTGATGAGCTACTTGAGCGTCATGAGCTACATTTAGAGTCCCAAATCCATATTATTTTGGTGAGAGTAACTTAAAGTAATGCAAAAGTAATGTAATGCCTTACATTTTAAAATTAGTAATATTATAATGTAACGAATTACTTTAAAATGTGAGTAACAAGTAATAAATAATGCATTACAGTTTTGAAGTAACTTGCCCAACACTGGTGATAACAGAAGCCATTAAGAGGTGATTGTGAGCACAGCAGGGGTGACTAGGAGCAAATGACTCATTAACACATCCCTGATCACAGCAGCATCTCACGCGTAGGGAGAAGGGGCAGCTGAAGAGTAGCCTAGTGAACTAGACCAAATTCTTGCTTTGCAGAGATTGGTCCAGGCACGCTTCATTGGAACCCTCGCAGCCTGATCCACTGCTGTGGCTGTCCAATCACAGCTCGCTATAGTTTTGGTTGGGCCAATCACAGCGCTCTATATTTTGGGCCAATCACAGAGCGGGAGTAGCCGATGACGCTGCGGCCACCAACACAAGCAACATGGCGGCGGTGCAGGAACCACGTTGGTTTGAAACGGCTTTGTCATCAACATTGGATTATTTAGACTCCAACGTGCGTAAGTCTGTCTGATATACTTAGCGGCTTCTTATTTTTATCAAACAAAGTAGTGCAATGTCCCAGTACACCTGATATTCACATGTTTTTCATACAAAAATGACAGAAATCAATGATGTTAGACGCCATTGCTGCCTCCCTCTTTTCCGTCGCTGTGATTACGTCACGTTGTTCGTTACTCTGATTGGTCCTAGTGCTATCCAGTTGCATGCAGACAGTTTGAAAGACAACCGTAGATCCCGCCTCACGACTGAGAGCCGTCAATGGTTCCTGGCCAGACGCTGAAGAGAGCAAATTTAGCTGAAGTCAAGCTGACATGTTTCCAAGCACTGCGCTGGAAGCGGATGTGATAGATATATTTCTTAAATAGAACCTCACATAGGAACAAGGTGAGGCCCAAGATGCCGCCAGACAAATGTCAGAAACCGACATGCCTCCCTGCAGCGCCATAGAGGAGGAACCTAATCGAACGAGCTCTCAGCTTTTCTGGTGGTTCCAAGCCAGAAGAGGCATATGCGAGTGAAATAGCATCACATAACCAGCGAGAGAGGCGCTGTGAAGACAGGGGCTGACCGAAGGAGTTATCCCTATAATGCACAAATAGGCGCTGCGAGCGACGAAGGGTGGAGGTGCGGGAGATGTAACATCTGAGCGCACGCACCGGACACAGTAGATGGGATGCTGCCTCTTCCTCAGAGTTATGAGGAGGAGGAAAGAATCTGTCCAGAGTAATAGTTCTGGACCTGAAAGAGCTGGTGAAGCTCTGTTGCACTGTAAATTGTATTTTGGCATTTTAGTTGTTCCAACGTTTGATTTCATGTCAATTTAACAAGGCTTTTGTAATGTTGTTGTTATAAATTAGAATAATTAAACACATCTCAACAACACAAAAAATGTTAAATAAGAATGTCATGTCCAGTCAAATGAATGATCTAAGTCTACTTGACTTTTGAGCATTAAAATGTATGTCCACTAGGTGGCGGTAAGTGGTGCAAAGTCCGTTTTGCATGTGCCTATGATAACAGAAGAAGAAGCAAACGGAGCTCAGTCAAGCAGTCTCACGCACGTGCAACGTTCTCGGCTTGCTTCAGAAGGACAAACTACTCAAAACCTTCATTTAGGGTTAAAACTGTTTTGTCTATCTAAAGGTGACATTGAACCAGTTCAAAAGAGGTCCATCACTTTGGTAAGTTTTCTTTGGTTTTATGTTGAATTTGAACTTTTTAGTTGTTAAATACCACTAGCTAGCACTAGCACTAGTCATAGAGAAAGGAATACAAAAGCTCAAAACCTGAAAGTTAATGCTGTAATTCTAAGTTTAGTGTTGAATACAACTTTGTATGTTTTCTATGTGAATGTTAGAAGTAGGTAACTCGCTGTTTGTTGGTTAGGTTAGCTAGGTTGGCGGGGAAATGGTTTTGGGAAATGGTTACTCAGTAACACGTTAATTAACATTTCTTTTTGATAATGTATACTCATAAAATTAAGCTAAATGCTAAAGCCTGGTCCACGCCGGAGGCAACAGCGGTGGGAAACGGCAGCGGAACGGTTTACTCGCGTGCTCTGTGGCATGTCAGTCCTTATATGGCAAGCCAAAGGGGCCAAAAAAGTGCACGTTCTAAATGCGCGTTATGTCCGCCAAAACGCAGAGCGTGATAAAGACGCCAAAGGGGACAAAAAAAACGCACGTTCTAAACGAGCGTAGCGGCTTCCCAAGCCTGTATGGAAAGCCAATGGTGAAACAAATACGTGGCAGAAAATAATTAATAAAACAGAAAGACATAAAAACTAAAAGCTGCTTCAGCTGGGTTGATAAAGTAAAAAAAGTTTAGTCCTGATACTTTAAACAGTTTAAAGGGTTAAAGCGTAATACTGACGAGAAGTGTAGCTTAAAAAAAGATTCTATATGTTATATTTTAGATATCATTTCCAAATGTCTAAAATGGACTTGCTGTGTTCTGTTAGAGCTTCACCAGTGCTGTTGATTGTCCAGAATTGGCTTCCACCACACTTTTGAAGGTAAGGTTTTTTTTTGACCAGCTCAGTGGCCTAGTGGTTTGAGTGTCCGCCCTGAGACTGGGAGATCGGGGTTCAAATCCCGGTCGGATCATACCAAAGACTTTGAAAAAATGGGACCCAATGCCTCCCTGCTTGACACTCAGCATTAAGGGGTTGGATTGGGGGGTTAAACCACCAAATGGTTCCCGAGCGCGGCTGTGTCTGCAGCTCACCGCTCCCCCAGGGGATGGGTCAAATGCGGAGAACAAATTTCACACACACCAGTGTGTGTGACAACTAGTGGGACTTTAACTTTAACTTTAAAGGAACTAGAGGCAGGATCTTTAAAAAATCTGTAAAAAATTAAACATGTATGTTCATTTTTTCAAAGCTAATGGGTGATGAAGCGTTATAAACCAAAAAGAATGAGGCCACCCATGTATCGTTCCATTTTCTTGAACAGGCTGTTTGCTGCAAAATGCGCTGCAGTTCGGTCACGAATTTCCCGCGCTGCCCTACGGATGTGGCGTCAATTGACACTGCTTGCGCGTTCACGACAGCTTCAAAACAGAAAGAAAATGTGTTCGACACTGCAGATCGGTAGTGTCACGGGTCCTGCTGCTGCCCCCACCTCTTCTACTCCCAGCAGTCCCCTCAGGCGCTCCACCGTCACCAGAACTCCACTTCCCAGCATCCCTCGTCGGCACCTCAGATCCACGTCATCGCCCCGAGACTATATACGGAAGTGATTCCGCCCGCTCCAGCACTCAGCCATCGTTTACCACGAACTTTGGATTAAGAGTTTACCAGGCTTACCAGCCACTATCCACGCCAGATCGGTCGACATTCCAGACCAGTCTCGAATCCACGTCAGCCCACGTTCCAGACCCGCTGACGGACTGTCTTCGATACGTAAGTCAGTCTTTTTCTCTTACCGGAACGCCCGCACTTCCTCGTTACTCCTCGAGTTACGTGCCGCGTTCCGAGATTAAAGCTGCGTGTTCAGTTCCTCCCGACGTCAGTTCACTCCGCGTCTGGGTTATTCTGACACGCCACATCCGAACTCCCGGTTCAGCCAGTCCAACCCGCGTCAATTCTGACAGGATGGCTGAGTCCAAATATGACCCAGCGGAGTTCAGTCGCCTGCAGACACAGGTGTCCCAGCTAGCTGCATCGATGGAGCACCTGGCCTCCAAGCTCGACTCTGTCGCCACTGTGGTTCTGCAGCTGTCTGCCTCACTGCAACAACCACCCAGACCTCCTGTTACGCCGCTGCTCAGTCTCCCTGAGAAATGGGACGGGATCCATGGATCCCCCGAGGGATTGTTGGCCACCCTCGCTATGACTTTCGAGTGCCAGCCGGACCTGTACGCCACCTCTCGCTCCCGGGTGGGGCTTCTAACTTCACTACTCACAGGGAGGGCCTCGGAGTGGGCCGCCGCCTTATATAACAAGAAGTCTCCCTTCTGTAACGATTACCTGGCTTTTGTGGGGGAGTTAAGGAAGACGTTTGTGCCACCAGGCAGCGAGACATCCGCTGAAACCCAGCTCCTCCAACTCCGCCAGGGCAATCAGACGGTGACCCAGTACACTTCCCGGCTCCGTACCACCGCTGCCAAGCTAACCTGGGGGGATGAGGCGCTGGCAGCAGTTTATCTCGAGGGGCTTGCCGCCCGGATACGGAATGCCATGGTGGGTCGGGAGAAGCCTACTACCCTGGATAAGGCAGTCGACCTCGCCCTCCAGCTGGATTTATGCATGTTGGGCCGCAGACCCGCCGATCTGCTCCCTCCTGCGGTCCCAGCGACTCCTCGACTCCAGACACCCGCTCCCACAAGCGAGCCCATGCAACTGGGTCACTTGAGACCCGAGGAGAAAGAACGGCGTTTCCGTGAGGGTCTATGTGCTTACTGCGGCAGTCCCGGACATCGACGCCTCATCTGCCCTCTCCGTCCGGGAAACGACGACCCCAAGTAGACCCGGGAGGAGTCCTGCTTGGGATGTCCCGGTCCCCATCCTCTCGAACACTGTTACCGGTCACCCTGCACCTGCCCCAAGGACCCGTGACCCAGGATGCGCTACTGGACACAGGGGCCTCTGACTGCTTCATGGACGCTGCCCTGGCCCAGCAACTTCGCATTCCCCTGTCTCCACTGACCCACGTCATTCCGGTCACCTCTGTGGACGGGACCCCCCTACGACCCTTCCCGGTCCGTCAGGGGACGACCGACCTCCAGATGGTCGTTCATGGACACACCGAGAGCCTCCGCTTCCTCATAATCCAAGCCCCCTCGACCCCGCTCATCCTGGGCCACTCCTGGTTTTGCCGCCACGAACCGCACATCTCCTGGAGCACCGGTGAGGTGTTGGGATGGGGACCTGCCTGCCAAGCCCACCAGGGTCCCCTCACAATCAGTCCGGCCCCTTCGCCCCCGGAGGACGTGGACCTGTCCCTCATCCCTGCTCAGTACCACGACCTGGCTCAGACCTTTTCCAAACGTCCGACCAACTCCCTGCCACCACACCGCCCGTATGACCTGGAAATCAAGCTCCAACCGGGGACCACTCCCCCCCGGGGTCGCCTTTACTCCTTGTCCCCAGCAGAGACCCGAGCCATGGACTCCTACATCTCGGAGTCCCTTCAGCAGGGGTCCATCCGGCCCTCCAAGTCACCTGGGGCCGCAGGGTTCTTCTTTGTAAAGAAGAAGGGAGGAGAGCTCCGACCCTGTATCGACTACCGGGGTCTAAACAAGATCACCATTCGGGACCGACACCCTCTTCCTCTAATGACCACGGCATTGGACGCCATCACCCAGTCCTCCATCTTCACCAAGCTGGACCTCCGCAGCGCTTATAACTTGGTCCGTATCAAAGAGGGAGATGAGTGGAAGACAGCATTTGTCACGCCCACAGGCCACTACGAATATCTGGTCATGCCCTTTGGCTTGTGCAACAGTCCATCCGTTTTCCAGCGCCTCATCACCGATGTCCTCCGCGACATGCTAGGTAGGTGGGTGTTCGCCTACCTGGACGACATATTGATCTACTCCCACACCCTGGAGGAGCATGTCACCCATGTGAGAGCCGTCCTTACCCGACTGCTGGAGAACGGCCTATACTGCAAGTTGGAAAAATGTGCGTTCCACCAACAAACCACTTCCTTCCTGGGTTTCGTCATTTCCTCCCAGGGGTTGGCCATGGAACCCCAGAAGATCGAGGCTGTCGCCCACTGGCCTCTTCCGACCTCCCTGAAGCAACTACAGAGCTTCTTGGGGTTTTCCAACTTCTACCGGAGGTTCATCCGCAACTTCAGTTCCGTAGCCTCTCCACTCACCGCTCTCACCAAATCCACGCACCCGCACCGACCCTTTCGCCTCACTCCCGAAGCCGTTCAGGCTTTCCAAACCCTGGTTCGCCGCTTCACCTCCGCACCCATTCTGACTCACCCTGACCCCTCTCGCCCCTTTGTGGTCGAGGTGGATGCTTCCGAAGTGGGTGCCGGCGCTATCCTGTCCCAACGGGGCGCCGACTCAAAGATGCACCCCTGCGCCTACTTCTCCAGGAAGTTCACTCCCACACAGCAGAACTATGGGGTGGGAGACCGGGAGCTCCTGGCCATCAAGTGGGCCTTGGAGGAATGGCGACAATGGCTGCTAGGAACTTCAGACCCCTTTCTAATATGGACCGACCACCAAAACCTCATCCATATCCAAACCGCCCGCCAACTCAATCCACGCCAGGCCCGGTGGGCTCTTTTCTTTGAACCCTACAACTTCCACATCGCTTACCGACCAGGATCCAAGAACCTGAAAGCCGACGCCCTGTCACGTCTCTTCAGCCAATCCGCTCCTTCTCGCTCACCAACCACCATCCTGCCCGGACACCGTTTTCTGAGCGC
>SSNS01000578.1:75722-106340 GCA_006937985.1 Aphyosemion australe
TAGGTGGCACTATTGCACCTTAAGTTGCTTGCCAACCGCCAAACTCCTAAAGAAGAACTGTGGGAATGGATTCTACTGCAACCAGCAAACGACCAAGCGTGGCACAAAGGAAGTTTATTCAGCGGCATCTCGTGAGTCAAAAACCAAATGTGGTAAAAGACAGGCAGGGACCCGAATCTATATCGGATACGTGATTGACGAATGGAGGCTGCTTCAACTATATCTGGGACTCAAAAAGGATGCTGCCATGGCTCATTTCCTAGTGAGCAGGTAAGAAACATTATAGGTTGTGTTTAGAGATGATGACAATGATCTGACCTCACCGATGACTCAGAGAGAGCTAGCGTGCAGTAGCATTAGCTGTGATCATGCTACAGTAGTAGCATTAGCTGTGATCAGGGCTGCAGCGTGGATTGCTTCGCCGCAATATTGTCCATGAGAGCGGCGGGGAGTTGCCTTTTCAGCGTGAGATATTGGAGGTGTGGCGTGAGAGCGTGTGAAGAGGGTCAGGTAATGGTATTTTTGTGTTTGTGTAACATAGCCGTCTGTGCACGCTCCCGTGCTGGGCTGCAGTTACTCGCAGAGCCGGGCGCGTCGCTCGTGAGCATAGTTTCTTTTTTCCTGCCTCTAGCTCCTTTAACTTTTCCTATATGTAGTTTTTTTTTTTTTTACAAGAGCCAGAGTTCTACTCTAAGTTTTAGGTTATTGAGAGATACATGCAAGTTAGTTCAGTGAAATGTTAACATACTATAACAACTAATTATTAATCATTAATTATTTATCTAATTATTCCATCTTTCAAATTCTTTTTAGAAGGTGCCCATGATGACAAAGCCTTTTATGCTGGATGAAGTGGACCTGTAAACTTTGTACTCTTTTCTGTGGAAATCATAAGCGCATCATTGAACATTATCAAAGTAATCACAGACATTACGGTAGAAGTTGCACTTCACCCTGCATTTACAATAACTGCTCACAGTATTTCAGATCCAAACAATCCTTGCAGGCCCATCTGAGAGATCACGGACTCATTGAAAACACTAGTGGACTCATAAGCTTCAAGGTCAAATGTTTGTTGTGTAGCTTTAATGAGGCAGTTGGCCTCAAACAATTTATTTCACATCTAGGACAGCATCTGCAGAATAAGGAAAGTGTTTCATGTCCATTCAATAATTGTCTTTTCAAATCCAATGTGTTCTCCAGTTTTACCTCGCACAAATCTTGTTGTCCCCAAAACTGCACTTTAAAAGACTTTAAGACTGAATTTATCATTCAGGAATTGGAAACAAGACAATTGTCAGACTGCAACACAGTAGAACCACAGTTGGATACAGATGAAGGGGAATTTAATGTGCCAGTTGATAATGACACTGATTTTGAACTAGAGTACCATGACACCAGTGAAGAAATTCAGAAAAGACTTGCTTCCTTACTTCTGCGCATGCAAGCAGTTTTGCCTGTCTGTAAATTAGCCACAGAAGAAATTGTCAGAGAATTTTACGACATTGGTCTTTTGATTGGAGATTTAAATGAGTACATGATTAGGAATGTTCTGAAGCAACATAGTGGTACTGTTGATGAAAACACCATTAATTTGGTAACAGATGCTTTACACAGTCTACGTCCTCTCAGTTCTATTTCTCAAAGTGGGTGTCTTAGATCAGAACAAAAAAGGTTATTATATTTCAGAGAAAAGTTTGATGTCATTGATCCAGTTGAATATGTGTTAGGTTTGCCATCAAAGAAAACATATGTGTATGTCCCAATTCTTAGAACCCTACAAAAACTGTTAAATAGAGGTGATATTATTGACATACTCCTTGAGGAAGCTAGTAGAGAGCCCCAGCCTGGTCATTACAAAACCCTGTTTGATGGGATATATTTCAAGCAAAACTTGCTTCTCTCAACAGAAGAACTTTGCATTTCCTTAGGCTTGTATATTGATTTAAATCAAAATTTAGAACTCAAACTTCAGAAAATTACAGAAAATGAAGTAGAAAACATAATCTCCAAACTGAAAAGTTCTAAGGCAAGGGATGAATATGGATTTGACACCAATTTTCTGAAACTTTATAAATCTAGTATCTTGGTACCAATGACCCATCTTATAAATGTATCAATCACGCAAGCAGTCGTTCCTTTGAACTGGAAAGTAGCAAAAGTCATACCGATTTACAAGTCGGGTGATAAATCTGACCCAGCTAATTATCGACCTATTAGCATATACCCTATCTTTTCTAAGATAGCAGAAAAGTGGGTCGCTAACTCTGTTATTGAACATCTAAGAGACTGCAAACCAGGTCTGCATCCTATGCAATTTGGATTTCGATCTCGTCATTCAACTGAAACGGCTGTTTGTGTTTTCATTGAGAAAGTGAAAGCCTACTTAAGGCTGGTTTATACTCTCTGTGAGCTCCGCAACGGAGAGACGCACACGGAGCGTCTGAAAGGTTTTACTCATGTTTTTACATTGTTTTAATGTATTTCAGAGACTTTTTAACACGGACTAATGTGTCCTTCATTCTCCTCCACCTCTTCATCCAGTCGCCACCTCTAAACCCACGTTTCCCGTCGTTTCCATCCACGTTTGCTCCGTACTTTGTACTTCTTCAGTCACGGGTGAATAAACGTTCATATTTTCGGACTTTTCCGCGATGCGTTCTTCAATCTATTCTGGGTCTGCCGCTAAATATTTTTTTACTTATTAACGGAGCACCGGTGGTGCTGGTGACGAAGTTACAGGAAGCGTCATCCTGACCAATCACAAGCTTGCGGTCTCCGTCACTTTCGACGGATGTTTAAAATTTGGGGCATGTCTCCGTCACCCTCCGCGAGCCAGTCGGAGAGCCCTTGCGCCGACGCAAAATGGCGGTGCGTGCGTCCATTTCACGCAGACGGACCGAGTATAAACCAGGCTTTAGACAAAAACATCTATTATAGCAGTGGTTTTTGTTGATTTCAAATGTGCTTTTGACACTGTGAACCACCATAAGCTTTTGTTTAGATTGTCAACATTTAACTTTAGTGATCAAACTATGAAATGGATACAGTCTTATCTATTGGATAGAAAACAATGTGTACAAATAAAGAATAGTAAATCACACTATCTTCAATATAAACAAGGTATTCCACAGGGATCAATTTTGGGTCCCCTGCTATTTTCACTTTATGTAAATAATTTGCCTTATGTGTGTAAAAATGTGGACACAATTATGTATGCTGACGACACAGTAATTTTCACATATGCCAAAAGTGCAGATGAAGCAGCCAATCGTCTTTCATTAGCCTTAAATGATTTACAAAAATGGCTGAATGATTCATACCTGTGCCTTAATATTAAAAAAACTGTCTCAATGTTTTTTAGGAAATCTAAAACAACCATGGCCCCAGTAAAAGTTTGCTTGGGTGGACAAGAATTCATTGATGTTGAGGAATTTAAGTATTTGGGAGTGCTAATAGACTCCAAATTATCTTTTAAATGACACGTTAAAAAAATTGTGAAAACCGTAAATGTTAATATATGGAATTTTAGACATATTCGTACATCCTTAACAGATAGAGCAGCAATGACATTCTTGCACTCTATGATATTGTCTCATATTGAATACTGTATCACAAGCTGGTCATATACAAGTCATGCTTCTATTAGGGCAATTGAAGTATGCTATAAATCAGCATTGAAAGTACTAGATAAGAGACCTTTGTCATACCATCACTGTAAAATTTTAGATAAATATAAGCTTTTAAATTTTGACAATTTTAGACTATTTAAATCAGCCTGTTTAATCTATAAGATCATACATGGTCTTGTGCCCCCACCATTAAAGGATTTTTTTTTAAACAAAAGTCTATCAATACTGCTGGGTCTCGTGTAACACGAGCCACTGAGAGAGGTGATTGTGAACAGACATTTAGGACCGCCTTTTCACAGAATGTCCTATCATATCAGGGAGTGGGTTTCTGGAATAGTATTCCACTGTCAATAAGGAACAGCACAAGTCTTCCTACCTTTAAAGGGACAATGTGGAAGTTTAACAGCTAATACAAGTATAGACATTTAACATTTATTCCTCATACATTCTCCTGCAATGCCCTGGTCCTGTAGAATGAGCCCTGGCATTTTCACTGTGATTGCCTCTGTAGGCCTGTAAACTCACAGAAAAGATCTTGCTCGGGTCGAGCAAGCAGGCTTCCCCAGTGTCCTCCAGAGGCAGCGTAATGCGTGATGACGTCATGCGCGCTCACGCGCCAGCAGCGTTTGTTTGCTAGCTGTAGCTTAGCGGTAGAGCGAGAGGTGGTTTTGGTAGCTCTGATTCAGCCAAGAACAAGAAGAGAGCTGCTTCAAGCACCAGCGAAACTCCAGCCCAGACCCCAAACAAGACAAAGAACCCAAGAGTTTATTCCAGCGCGACAAAAAGGGCAAAACTCGAGTCTGGTCGCCGAAGACAAAGAACGAGGATAAACATCGGTCCGGCCGGCTTTTGAGAAGTGGAAAATGCTGAGACAAAAGACCCACAGTTGGCATCATTGTTGCTGGACAGGTAAGAAATTATTACTAAATACGTGTGGGGTAAGGGTTGTGGGTGCTTTCAAAGCAAACCGGGGGCTTACGTATGTCATAGTAGGAACATTTTAGGCTGCTTGTTTAGCGTGTCTCCATCAGAGTCAGTGCTGGTCAGGATATTAATATTAGTCTTATTCTTATTTTTACTTCTCAGCGCACTGGGACTTTTTTCCAGGGTAGGATGAGTACCGGTACTATTACCGCTCATTTATTAGTGGAAATCTCCGAGATTTCTGCAAAAATATGTCCGTCTCCAAGTAAACACATTCCCCCCAGCGCCGCTGACCCGAACCTCCCGATATGCAGAACACACGCTACAATTTGCGCAAAGCAAAGCATCCTCTCCAAATGCGCAAAGGCGCATTTGGAGAGGATATGCGCCGCGCGTACAGCTCCGTCAGCTCTCGTCAGCCCAGGCAAGAGGAGAGAGAGAAAAAAGACGAGTTACGGTATCCGACACCGTGCACGTTCCCTCAATGACTGACAACACGCAGCATCTGACCAGCGCCAGTGTGCATCACAGGATGAGGTTGACCAACTTCCTTGCATTGGCCTGGATGAAGCTGACAATTATCACAATTATAATTATTATATAACAATTATAATTATTATATAGGCTAACAATTATATGTGCTATTTGAGTTTCACTCAATATGCTAAAATTCTGCTTACAATAGTGACCTGCACAGAACCCAACTAATGCTGCTACTCTGTGTGTATATTTGCACATATTATTGTTGATTTTATATTTACATCATTTCTGCATTATTTTTTTGTATTCTTTTACGTTTTGCACCAAAGGGAGTGGCACTCCAATTACACTGTACCCTGTACAAAATCAATAAAGACAATTCTATTCTATTCTATTACATTACATTACATTACATTATATTATATTATGTATTGGACATTGCTGATTGTGTGGAGGCAGATTTGAAAGACAATTTAGAAGAGCCATCAGCAGCAGGACTGACTCAGCTGTTGTTTTCATTCAGGAGTACAGCACGCATGCCTCGTGCACGAGCTTACTATTGAAGCTGCAGTTACACGTTTGGCCTGAGGGGGCAATAGCGAGCATGAAAATTTCAAAGTCCATATAGTCCCTTTAAGAGTCATCTAAAAGTGTGGCTCAGGGACACACAAATTTGTGATCATGTTTAGTCAATCATTTAATATCAAACATGAAATAGAATTAATGGGTTACATACATGGAATATGGATATTGATGCAAAATGGGGTGTGCATTACAAATCAGTGCAAAATGGGCCAGTACTTTAGGTCTATAGTGTAATAGGGGTTAGTGTAATGCGGGTCTGTGCAATATAAATCAGAGCAATAGGGATCAATGCAATATCAGGACAGTTATGGGAGGTGTAAATCTGTGGTGTGTGCAATGCAATCAATGTGTTTCCATTTTTGTATTTTCCTTGTGGTTTTTTCACTACTTTTATTTTACCATAATATGGGCACTGTTCTTATTTTTGTCTCTTTGTATTTTGTCTATATACTCTGTCTTTGTGAATTTTTATTAACCAACAGTATGTGTAACACCTAACTTGCCAGGAG
Source organism: Aphyosemion australe (assembly GCA_006937985.1). Classification (NCBI taxonomy): domain Eukaryota; kingdom Metazoa; phylum Chordata; class Actinopteri; order Cyprinodontiformes; family Nothobranchiidae; genus Aphyosemion; species Aphyosemion australe. Next base: position 81,853 of record SSNS01000578.1, read on the forward strand.
GTCTTGCAGATGGAAATTAGCCAAAGGCTACAATCTGGCATATTTACATTTGTGAAAATGTTCATTAATATGCATTGTACCTCCTTTTCTTTTAAAATAAATAAATAAAATAAAGAATAAAGAAAAAAAAAATGATTTTGAAATCTGTAACCCTTTAGGCACCTAAAAAAACATAAATTGTGTGCAATATACTGGGTTATAGCCAGTTGTTGTTTTCAGGTCATCATTGTCAAACATATACCTTGCTCTTTTGTGTAAAAGTGTTGATGCTAAGACTTTTGGTTATGAAAGGATTGTAGAACCGCTTTTGCAAGATCTCCAACTTTTCGAAAGTGAAGGCGTTTACATTAGCAGGTTAGGAAAGAGTATCGTAAATCCTGTAATCCAGGCCCGGGCCTTTATTTACTCAAGCGCATCCTGGTTCAGGCCTTTATTGGAAGGAGGCCAGAATTAGAGGCAGGCCTATATTTCAATTTGAGCAAAATAAACTACCAGTAGAATGAATAAAAACAAGATTTTGTGTCTATTTGAGCGGTGACTGAAGTCTCACGTGCAACTCAAAAGTGATGATTGGTGGGTTTCACTCACGTGACCCTGCCCTGGCGCTGAACTCAAACAGTGGACAGGAAGTGTTTTGCTCTACTATAAAACACAGCGTGACGGATGAAAGTGAGTGTTCTAAACGAGCTGGCACAGACACAATATCTTCCTTTAGGTTATGACTCATTTAATTTTAAAAGTTGGACTTTTAATACATGCTGGAGGATTTACCCAACGCTGAAGCGATCGACACAACAAACTATCTCATATGGCAAATCTCATATTACACTGCAAACCAAAAGCCTTTTATGAGTCTGAAAGCCTATTTTATTTCAGGTTGGTTAACAGTTTAGAGATCCGGAGAAGCTTTAAATGTCTTGTTTATGCTCGTGAGATGTGCTATTTTAGTTACGTAATTAACTCGTAATGATAGCTAATGCTAACGGTGAGTACGTGCTAGGATCTACTTATAACTAACGTTTTAAGCCTTTTTAAATCCACATTTCTGGTTCATTTGTTTGATTTTATTAAGGTATTAGTGTTACACCGCTCCCCACCATGGGGATGGGTCAAATGCGGAGATGTAATTTCACCATTGTGTGATAAATACTTGGGACTTTAACTTTAACAACACTGAGCTAACTGCTAAAAACATTAGCACTCTAAAAGCTATTTGCGGTGAGGACACATGAAAACAGTATCAAACTGTTTACCTGCTGTTTATGTAGCTGCGTTTCTAAATAACTGTTCAATAAAAGGCCATAAAAACCTTTAGTAAGCCCTTACCTGTGATGAAGTGATCACTGCAAACTAGCATTTTCCGTTCTGTTTCTGCTCATCTTGCAGCCGGAGATTATGATCCACTAGTCCGCTGTTACCGTAAAACCTGGTATACGTGCGCCTCGAAAAATCGAGTGAGGGCTCACTTTACCGTCGATCTCCGAAAAAAACACACACACACCACACGCTGTTTCTAATAGTAGCCCCGGCCACTATTAGAGACCGGCCTTTATTTACCCCCACTGACAGCGAGACCGGCTAATATAGGAGACCCGGCCGGTAATGGAATACAGGCCAATATTAGAGGATTTACGGTATTAGAGGTACAGTGTTGTTTGTATCATCTGATTATTTAGGCGCTCATTCATTTGCTGGTTTCCAGGAATCCTTTTACACTGACAAGTTTTGCTGTTTCTGTTTAGCCAGCAGCAGTGACATTCAGCAGTTGACTGTGCACAATAAGTCATTTGAACTGAGAACCAAACAATCTTACAATGAGAATGTTTCCAAGTTGAAGGAGAACAAGCTATTGAAAAGTATTGATGGAGTGAAAAGAGATTGTATATTAAACAAACTGTCTTACTTTCATTGTGTAATGAGGTTTCCTCCCGGCTTCTTACATGACCTTTTAGAAGGTATTGTTCCTGTGGAGCTTTGTCTTTGTTTGAAAAAACTTGTTGCAAAGGGCTACTTTACATTAACTCATATAAACACTGTGATAGAGCAATTTCCCTATACGTTTTCTGATAGAACCAATTGTCCACAGAAAATATCAGAAAAAAATCTTGTGAGTAAAACTATTGGGGGTAACGGACACGAAAATTGGACTCTTCTAAGATTGCTGCCCCTACTTATAGGGCATGTTCCTGAAAATGATGACATATGGTCTGTAATCCTAGAACTTAAAGACATTGTTGAGCTTTTGGCTTCCTCCAAGTTTACAGATGAAAGTTTGTGTTACCTTGAGTCCAAGATTAATGAACACAGAAAACTGTTACTGAATGTGTTTCCAGAACTGAAACTGAAACCAAAACACCACTTCCTGGAACACTATACACATTTGATCCGCTGCTTTGGACCCCCTGTAAATTTCTGGACATTTCATTTTGAAGCTAAACATAGCTTTTTCAAGAAAGTGGTCCGTGACAATAACTTCAAAAACATTCTGTTGACTTTGTCTGTCAGACATGAACTTATGTTGGCAAACTACTTGGACACGGCTAGCTTATTTAAACCAAATGTGGAGCTGAAAGGGGTATCTGATGCTTCCATGGACATTCTTGCCTTCTGTGAAGCAAGTGATTGAGAGGAAATGTGGACATCAAAGCAGTGGATCTCTGGCAACAACTGCATACATACATGGAACAAGACACACTAAGGGAATGTTTGTTTCAGTTGGTAGCACTAGTGGACTTCCTGATTTTTGTAAGATTGTACACGTATTGCAAGTTTGCAACAAGACATTCTTTGTTCTTGAATGTTTCTCAGCCTGGTATGTGGAGCACCTTCGTTGTTACGAAGTCTGCAAGAAATATCCCAATCAACTGATGGTGGCTGAACCCAATGAACTGAACCACTACGTTCCATTGTCATCCTACGCTGTCCAAGGCCGACTGGTGATTTCTCCAAAGGTGTTTCTTGTACATTGAGGTGAGTTATCTTATTTTTTGGGAAATTTTTGTTTTTTCTCCAAACATTTGATGTTAAAAGTAATAAGTGGAGCTCAAATACTGCCATGAATGGTGTCAAAGTGTAGTCATCTTTGAGCCCTTGGATGGTACTTAAATAATCCAAGACAGTACTGAGAGCTCATCATAAAAACATGTAAGCTGAACCTTGAAAATTTTTAGAGATATTGTCCATAGTCAAACTTGTAGTGTATTTGTTTTGTTTACTTTTTTAACACAGGTTCATCATGCTGCTGCGCATCATCTTATCTGAAGATGACAGCTTACCAGAAAATGTTCAAGACTTCCATTCCATAATAAAGGCCAAACTTGGACTGGATTTGGACTTTGTGATTCAATATCAGGACCCACACTTTGATAATGATCTGTGCAACTTAACTTGCATGTCAGATCTTTCTAAAGATAAAGCAATTTTGAAAGTGTGCATCAAGAAAAATGAATCCTATCACAGCGACTCCACCCTAGACACAGCAAGTCTGTCATCATCCTCCTTGGATGAGGGACCCAGTGGCACCAAAACTTGTCAACTGCCCCAGCCTTTCATCATCCCTACTTTTTCCTTTGATGTTGACCTACAACTCAAGAAAGGAAATGAAGCCTTCCATCGCGATGGAACACTTCTGGATATATCAATAAACATGAAATCCAACATCCTAAACAAGTTGCTGAAGCCATATATGTTCACAATCCACCCGTGAAGACTATGATCAAGTGGCCCAAGCTCTCATTCAGCAACACCCTTGTCTAAAGGAACCGGGCTCTGTACATGGATGGTATTGCTTGGAAGTTCAGCCTAAAGTTCAAAATGGGCAACTTCTGTCAGAAGATGCGAGTGGCTGGATGCTCTGAAGTTGGAGTGAATGCTCGTGGATCTGGGCTACCTTCAAAAAGACTTAAGAGGGCCAAAAAGTCAGAAGTTAACTTTCTGCCAAGCTTTCCAGAAGGGAATGGTGAATCAGATCTTGAAAGGGAGAGATCTGCCATGGTTGTTGAGCTGACAAAAATAAAGGTTGACTGGAAGCAAATTGGTGAAATGATGAACAACACATTTCCCTTACGAAGAAAAGAAATAGTTGAAAATGAACCTCTTGTGGCAGAAGTCAAAGAAAGGTGGCCAGCCCTGTTCATACAACAGCAGATAGATTTTTTAAGTATTTTTCTCTTTTACACACTTGTCAACTTTTTTCTTCTCTTTAAAAAGTTGTGTAAAGTTGCAAATACTTGCTATTGTTGTCACCTTCTTCAATTACAGATTGAAGCAGAGTTTGCTCGTCTTACATCTGTTAACCTGAAGAAGTCTTTCTTCGGTGGGCTGGATCAGCATTTGCCAAGGTTCCTGGAGCTATTCAAGGCCAAGACTGGGAAATCAGCTGGACTAAGCAGGATACTGAAATGTCTTGATGATGACGTAAGCAATTAAATGTTCATATATTTATTACAATTAGTCAAATTTCCTTTAGAGAATAATTACAGTTTTGCCAGTTTTCAGTAGTAGTTCAGTTCAGTTTTAACAATATTTTTTATTTTCTAAAATAGAGAAGTAAAATTTTTAATTAACATTTTGTTGGGTTATTGTCTTTAGGTGAGGAATTCAGTCATGCCTTTTAGGAAATCTATCAAATACAAATTATCTTTGAAACAGGCTGCCTGTGTAAATTTAGCAAGAAAATACATGTTTAACACAGACTCATTGCCACAATCCAGTAGCTTTCAGTGTTTCTCAACCCTGGTCCTCAGCGCCCCCCTGTGCAGGGCGGTTTTACGAGACAGAATCTTGAGCGATACCTGGTTCAGAGGTTCAAACCGAGTTTGTGCCAAACCGTGCAGAACCACAGTCAAGTCCCACTGAGGGACTAGCAAGCGAGACACAGGTCTGAGTTGCAACACGCCTTTCAAAAAGCGTTTAGTAAGGGGATGGCTGTAAACAGATCTGTCCCTGAACCCCTGGTGGCAGGAGGAAACAGCAGCAGCGTATGCTTTAACAGTGCTGAAAGCCAGACCTCTGTCCATCAGCATCTGTAGGAAGGACAACACCTTGGCCAAGGGGCATGACAGGGGGTCCAAGTGCTGCTCCTCGCACCAACGTTGAAAGGCAGTCCACTTACCAGAATAAGATGCTATAGTGGAAGGAGCGCGAGCCAATTGGATAGTTCTGATCACACTGAAAGGAAGCCCGGAAGCTTCTAGGTGCGAACGCTCAGCAGCCAAACCCACAGGCGTTGGCCCAGGGTCGGAGGGTGTCTGATCACTCTTCCCGCCTGTATGAGCACGTCCTCCCTCCAAGGTAGCTGCCAAGGGCGCGCTGCCACTAATGGTTGTAAGTCTAGAAACCTTGAGACAGCGCTGCGGAGAGGGGCCACTAAGATGACTGAGAGCTGCTCCACTCTGATCCAATCCAGAACCCTGGGGATCAGAGGGATCGGAGGTAATGTGTAAAGCAAAAGACTGGGCCAGGGCTTGTGAGGGAAGGCATCCACCCCCAGTGGGGGGGCGATCCCACGGTTTGAGATAGAACCAAATGGGACATTGTGCGTTCTCGCGGGACGCAAACAGGTTTACGGCCGCTTCCCCGAACCTGGTCCAAATCTGAGAGATCAAGTCGGGATGGAGATGCCATTCTGAGTGACATGGTTCCCCCCTGGACATGATATCTGCGCCTACATTCAATATCCCTGGAATGTAGACCACTCTGATCGACATTAGATTCACATGTGCCCAGCACAACAGCTCTCTGGTTACGCACAGGGGTGAGGCTGAGCGAACCCCGCCCTGGCTGCAGCAACTTGGTTGTCTGTGTGAATTAACACATGCCGACCCCGGAGAAGGAAGGCGAAGTGTAGAATTGCGTTCTGTACCGTCAGGAGTTCCAGAACGATTATTTGGGCATGTGTGAGGGGGGGCCACTGATTGCCCACAGTATGGGATAAGCACGTGCCCCCACAGCCTGACAGGGATGCATCCGTGAACACAGACACGTGTGACGTCACTTGTCCGAGGGGAACCCTGTGCAGCAGGGTCTCAGAGTTTCCCCAGTGCTGTAGATCTCCTCTCACCGAGAGGGGAATGAGCAGCATGCATCTCTTGACTAGACTAGTCTAGGACTAAAAACTGTTAAGCCGAGTCTTTAGATGTGAGCTGATAATCTTTTGGAGTCTTTCCAAAATCCTTTCAAAGTCTGTAGGTGTAAGCCCAGCATTAGATGACATCTTGAAGACTTCACACTGACAAAGCTCATTTTCTCATGAACGCTTTGAAGTTTTTTTATTTGTTGTAATTTTAAGGAACTTTTCAATTAAATTCTTTGTTGAGATGCAAATTTTTTTCCAATAAATTTTATTCTGTCTGTTTACTCTTCTTTCATGTCCTTGTAAGCCTGAACACCTGCTGTCATTTGTAACTGAAAGGAAACTTGTAGACTGACTTGGAACATGTTTGGGTGTGTTACACATCATTTTCTGTTTGCAGAGTAACTGTTCAAGATGGAAACGTGATCCTAAAGATCATCTTGGCTGATGGTACCTTTCAGAGACACTGACACTCACCAGTGGACCCCCTGCATCTATTGAGGATCTTACTGATGATGCTCTATTGTGTGAGTGACTTACTTTCTATTTGTTACACATTTAGGCATGTTTCTTAGGTAGTTTGTGCTGTTTTTCAGATCAATGATGAATTTGAGAGAATTACCATGGTTCCACTACAGTCAAAGTTCCTGTCTCAGCTGGATCTCCACTCTGACACCCTGATCAAGTTGTTCCAAAAACGAGGAGGGCAGCTAGGAAGAAGGCTCAAAATGATTGTTGCACAAATACCTGATGAAAGTAAAGTGTTAGTTATTATGAACTTTTTTCCACACACGCACTCATCTACATATACAAACATCTACACACACACACACACACACACACACACACACTCATATCAGGAATCACATACACACACAATAAGCAACACATGTGGAACTATTCAGTAGGACTGTGCCATTTCATTATGTTTACATTTATCAAATCAGCAGAGTTCATGTGAGTTTTCTTTAGATTGTCTGAAAAGGTCTAATACATCCATGTGTCTTTCTGTAAAGGGCTTATATAATGAGCTGTGTATTTTTATATTCATTTATATATTTTGTCTATTTCTACAGGACATGGATGAAGATGTCGTCAAAGACGTCATTGGAGACACCACCACTGGAACCATGTCATCAAAGGACTTACTTCTGTGGAACCAGAGGACACTGGGATTATCCTTGAAGCAATCAGGATGTTGCAGGATTTTGAAAATGTAGCATTAGCTGTTGCTATGCTATTTGGACGGATGTGTGCTCTAAACCTCCACTACCCGATTGACTTCCGCTACACCTTGGAGGTTTTCATGGGACTGGATGGCAGTAAAGCTTCCAACAAAACACTTGCTCTCAAAAACCAGCTGCTTCAGTGAACGGTTCAGTGACCACAGTTTTTGCTGCTTTTTGTACTTGTCTCATTTCCTTCCTTGACTCTGAGACTGTGTTTTATTGAACTTTAAAGCTATTCTTTGAGTTAACATAATTAAATCATGGAAAGAATTGCCACGTGATTAAATGGCCTTCTTTCAGCATTAACCACTTTTGTTGGCCTAACATAATTTTCATGGTGAGGACTGAGCACCACCTCACCCCTGCCACGTGGACCCCAAGGGATTGACCATCAATCCTGCTCAAACGTCACCTTTCCTGGAGGGGTCACCCAATAGGACAGTGGGAGGGTTAAATCAAGTTGGGTGCAAATGGGGAGATTTAGTAGGACCAAACTTATTGATTTAAGTTGGATCAAAATGTTTCAAGTTAGTTAAATGGACCCTATCAAACTAAATAGAATACAAATGTAGTAAATAAGTTGACTCAACCTTGATCGGTTACTTTGGCTCAACACAAGTACTTTAAGTTAGAATAACATCAATGTATGATGCTGAACTAAAGCAACATAATCACGTGGCAATCCTTTCCATGATTTTTTTAAGTTCATTCAAAGAGTTATTTTTTTTGGGTTGTTGTAGAAATATTGTTAATTTTGCACATAATTAGCAGATAACACAAAGATGTAGACCAATATAGTCTTGTCTTTTTACATGACCCAAATTCATTACGTCAGTGCTTAAAGGACCATTTCAACACTAAATACATAAATGTTGTGAACATGCATTGCAAAATGTTTTGACAGAAATATTTTCCACTCAGCTCAGAAACCCAAAATCAATAGCTCCACCACCACATATGTTAGCTTACCAGTCTGTCTTTGCATTGCTAGTTTTTAACTCATGTGGATCCAGTTGGGTCAAGAAGCAACAAATGATAGTTTTGTGTTTTTCTTATGTGATTAATTTGTTTCTAGTAATGTGAATTTGTATAAAATCAATAATTAAATGTATATGCTTTTTATCAGCTGAGATTTAAGAATTGTTACAATAAAAATGTAAAAAAAACATAGTTTACCATAATAATGTATTGCCTGAACATACAGAGAAAACATATGTAATCTAACATATTCTTATAATATATGAATAAAAAGCATATAAAAAAGAGATAATTGCCCTGCAAACTACATTCACTTTACATAAAAAACATTTATGTAACATATTGAATTCATATATGTAAAGCATATGTCTTTATAACAGATATGAACTAAACAACTGCAGAACTTATATGGAGCATCTATGGAAAACATACTTTGACATATACTTTCCTTATATAGCTCATACTTAGTTTTCACATGGTCCTTATGTGATCCTATTTATTATCATGTATGAAAGTTATGCGAAAGTGGCCACTTTCATGAGTAAATCATATAAGCCTTATATGATTCACTATATATGAAACATACTAAAGCTGATGCATGTCTTTTATAAGTTTTTTCTATTTCTTTTCCGTATGGGCTTGCTTCATTGTGAAATTAACCATCTCTGAATTAGCAGCCAGTCCTTGTAAAACAAGATTGAGTAATACTTGTCTTAAACTAAATGCGCAACTAGAAGTGCTGGTGTACTTACCTTGGTACGGATTACCTGTAAAAGCACTGAACTTCATCTGCATGATTTATTTACAATATGGTTTTATTTTTGTTATTTTAAGGTTTTTCACCTGACTGATTCCGGAACCCAAACTGATATTAGTACTGGTCAAAATAAATCCTTCTGAGTGAAATCCAAAGTCTGGTCTTTTCAAGTGTAGGCACCTCACAGTGAAGAAAACACTTGACAAACACCATCGCAATTTAGGTGCCAGTAACCTATCTCTATGGTTATTCCCAAAGCTCGCACCTCCTTTGGCCGCTCCTCATTCCAGTTTGCTGCTCCCAACGACTGGAATGAACCGCAAAAATCACTAAAGCTCACTACCTACGTTCCATTATCTACCTTCAATAATTCATTGTGATCAATAGTTTCTGATCAATGTGCGTGCTGCTGAGTACTTAAAGATTGTTTTAAGTCTCAGTTGTAGGATCCTCTGTGCATAATCCACTCACAAATGGTGCTCCACAGCCAAAGAACAATGACGTAGACACAGGAAAAGGTCTGTTTCTACGTCATTGTTTAAGTATGTTTTGATGGCTTGTACGTATTATATATGACAACAGTCTTTTGTCTTTATGTCTAGCTGATTTATCTTATTTTTATCTTGTGTTTTTTATCTTATTTGTTTTTTATCTTATCTGTTTTTTATCTTATCTGTTTGTGTAAAGCTAACTATGAGTCTGTTGCTGCTGCCTCTTGGCCAGATCGTCATTGTAAATGAGAATGAGTTCTCAATCGACTCATCTGGTTAAATAAAGGTTAAATAAAATAAAAAATAAAATAAAACACACACACACACACACACACACACACACACACACACACACACACACACACACACACAGTGCTGCCAGGCTGCCACACACAGCAAAGCAGGATGCAATATCAGAGGCGGAGAGTCTCCAAAAGCACAAGACTACTCAGAACGCCTTTGTTTAAGGAAAACCCCGCAGACTTCTCCGCGCTCCTTTGACCCGCCCACATGCTCGGAAATGCGCTTATGACATCACTGACATCTTTGTGCCAATTTTGGAGGCCACCCATGTGCTCAATTACGTCCGCATCCCTAAGGCAGTGTGGAACCACCGCGGCCAGGCTGGGGTCGGCGGAGCGGATTGGAGTAGAGCCGATGCTAGTGTGTAAATGCCATACTACAGACCTGTGGCTCTGACATCTGTGGTCATGAAGTCATTTGAGCACCTGGTTCTCCACCACCTCAAGACCCTCACAGCCCCCCTCCTGGACCCCCTGCAGTTTGCCTACAGAGCCAACAGGTCTGTAGATGATGCCATCAACATGGCTCTACACTTCATCCTGCAGCATCTGGACTCCCCGGGTACCTACGCCAGGATCCTGTTGGTGGACTTCAGCTCTGCCTTCAACACAATCCTGCCAGACCTCCTTCAAGACAAACTGTCCCAGATGAACATGCCTGACCCAACCTGCAGGTGGATCACTGACTTCCTGACAGACAGGAAACAACAAGTCAGGCTGGGGAAGAATGTCTCGGACCTGCGGACCATCAGCACCGGTTCCCCTCAGGGGTGTGTTCTCTCCCCTCTGCTCTTCTCCATGTACATCATTGGCTGCACCTCCAACAATGACTCTGTCAAAAGTGGACTTTAGGAAGCACACAGCCCCCCTCCCCCCATAATCCTGTCTGACACTCCCATCACGATGGTGGACTCATGTCGCTTCCTGGGCACCACCATCACCCAAGACCTCAAGTGGGAGCCCACCATCACCTCCATCATAAAAAAGGCCCAGCAGAGGATGAACTTCCTGAGGCAGCTGAAGAAATTCAACCTGCCAGCACAGTCGATGAGGCAGTTCTACACCGCAGTCATCGAGTCCATCCTCACCTCCTCAATCACCGTGTGGTACGCTGGAGCCACCACCAGGGACAAGAAGAGGCTGCAGCGTGTTGTACGCTCTGCTGAGAAGGTCATTGGCTGCAAACTCCCCTCCATACAGGACCTGTACACCTCCAGGACATTGAGGCGTGCAGGTCGGCTCACGGCTGACCCGACTCACCCTGGTCACTGTCTCTTTGACCCGCTCCCATCTGGCAGGAGGTTCAGATCCATTCGGACCAGAACCTCTCACCACAAGAACAGTTTCTTCCCCTCTGCTGTTGGACTCATGAATGTCAATCCTAGGACCGTCCACTCCAGTCGCTTTGTTTCAGTCACATGACCCTGTGTTGTGTTTTCACCTGACTTGTATATATTAGACATTTTTCTAATTATTGTTGCCCGATAAGATTTTATTATTTTATTGTGCTTATTTCATATTCTTGCACCAAGTATCACAACAATTTTCTAATGTTCTGAACCTGCTCACACATATGGAAATTAAACCCTTCTGATTCTGAATTAAAGCTGAGAATGGAAAAAAAGCTCAAAAATAAAGGTGGGGATGAATGCTGATTATCTGCATATGGAAAAATATCCAAGAAAGGAGATTAATTCCACAAAAAGGACACCAACAGCAGGATCAGGGAATGCAGGCAGAGCAGCTGGTGTTAGACGTGAAGGCCGAAAACAACAAGTAGAGCAAACACCAAGGCCGTGTGGTTAAACACAATCTCTCAGAGCCAATTTCATGTCATCATTACTGCAATCAAAGACAAAATCCCCAAAACAAAAAATATTTTCCCACCAAAGGGCCATGCAAGATAAACTAGAGTATTGTAGAAATATACGTAAATAGAAACTGACATACCATTGGTCGGATGCCTGGCAAACGACACTGAAAATCTCTTTACTGCCGGCATAGAGAGCAGCTCTGAGGAGATAAGAAAGGTTACTGGGATTACTGGGGCAGCTGGTGTATGTGTGTGAGCCTGTTGAACTGTGTGGTCTTTAACATGATCAAAATATAAAGAAAACAGAATGACAGACAAGCTAGTTGGTAAAGTCATCAGTATTTTTAACCACGAGAGTGAAAATCAGTGATTATACAAGAAGATAAAAGAAAGAGTTGATCTGAGTGTTGCTTTACAAAACAGGAACCTCATCCTTCACTTATTTTCTGTTTGAGGCTCCAAATATGACTATAGGGTTTGTTTGTAGCTATGAACTGCTGGTAAAATCAGATGTAGGTTTTGTGGTATTGTTGAACAGAAATTAGCTAAACTGCTGGTTCTTCTACAACAGGCCCAGTACACATGGCAGGATAATTATACCAAGTTTCAGTGGCTCTAAAGATAATCTTATAAGACATTCCTACCACTCTGGTCTGATCAGAAGCACATGGGACCACTGCAATCACAAATGCGGGCTTTCAAACATGTTGAATTGGCTTGGTGTGTTTTTTCAGGAGATGCAAGCCTTTTGAATGTGATGTGTAGCCAGTCAAAAAGTGTGGTGACGGAAGCGCACAGCACACTCCTCCTCCACCATGTTTGCTTACCCCAAAGTCACATTTGATCTTGCGAGATTTCCCGTCTGACGGGGAAATGTCTTTGAGTGAAATCAGTTTGTGTGTAGTGCGTAGTTTTTGCTGTGTTGCTGCACACCACACAATGTAGAACCAACATTGGTATATCCATGATTTTTTTAAAACCACATGTGGGGTCTACTGCTACTGGATAGGCTGAGAGACTGGGTAAGTGTTATAGAATTTCTAAGTCCTGTACTGCTTCTCTATTTCCTCCACACCGCATCTCACACACACACCACCCACTGCCTTATCTCATGCTTTAAATAAACTCTCTTGGCAGCCGCTCGGGGCAGACTGTACTCTGTCCTGAGTCGGTCTGTCACCCTTTGCAAACGGTTCTATGTGTCTCATTTTGTCTTTCTCCCTTATCTCCTCAGCGTCAGGTAATTAGGTTGATTGAGAAAATCCCTAACAGTAAGCCTTTCAGGAACTGCTCTGGAGTGGTTCTCCTCTTATTTATCAGAGTGTTCCTTCTCTGTGGCCATCTCCAAGTTACGGTCCTCCACCAGCTCCCTCACCCATGGAGTCCCACAAGGTTCTGTGCTGGGTCCTCTACTGTTCCTCCTCTATTTGCTTCCTCTCCAGCACACCCTTTCAAAGGAATCTCCTACCATCTTTACGCTGATGACATCAAACTGTACATCTCTTTCAAGCCCCATGAGATGTCTAAGCTGCAGCTGTTGCACAGCTACTTAGACTCTATTAAAACCTGGATGTCTGGGAACTTTCTACAGCTGAATGATGACAAGAATGAGATCCTCATCTGTGCCCCAGACAAGCTGGTTCCCAAAGTCAGAGATTCTCTTCGTCAGTGTCGGAAACGGGCTCGTTTTGGATGAACGGGATGTCGTGGAAGGCCTCAAAGGCAAGAGGACCGAGGCCAAGGTCAACGCCCTTCCCCTCAAGAGCCGGGGAACTGGAAATGGGAGGTCAAAGACCTGCTGGAAAGAGTATAGTAGGATAGGGGTCATTACTGACTGCTTGGAAGCTAGACTAATATGGACGCAGGATATACTGTAAAAGGACAAAAGGGCAGTGTTGTTGTTCATGAACTCTGAGTGGTCTAAATGTTGATGAATATGAATGAAGGATGCAGCTGATTGGAGCCTGTGGGGGATGTCTTGGAGGTGTCTACAAAATTCCAGGTATAAAAAGTACGGACACGACCTCAGGAGTGGGCTCGTTACATACACCCCCCTGCCAGCTCGCTAGGACTGGATGAATTTTGAGACCCTACTGTAGGCTGAGAGCCTTTAGACCTGGCTCGGCTGAATGGGACTCTGAGGACTAACTTAGAAAATTTACTTAAGCTGCACCGGGCGGAGGTGGCTTTTATGGGGCTGAGTACCCAGAGCACCACACAGATGCCATTTTACCCTACTGGTAAAATCCAGAGCATCCCAAAAAAGAAAAGAATGCCCCAAGCTTACGTGCAAAAATTTGCTTTCTCTCAAAAAAAAGGAAAAAAGAACAAGAAAAGGGGAGAGAGAGAAATACTACAGAGAATATGGTTAGGCATATCTCTGGACTTCCTGACAAGAGAGCGGCCCAAGGGTTTGCTGCTCCCGTGAAAAACAAAGTGGCTACAGGTCTGGCCGCTGTCAGTTGAACAATAAACCAATTCCTTTCAGCCTTGCAGGTATTCTCTCATCGGGCTCCGTCTGCTGCTGTGTCAGTAAGTTACTTATAGAAGTCAGTAATTTTAAACATAAATCAGAAATGACTTTTGTATGAATCATTATCTCTTAAATTCAAAATCCATAAATTTCCTACGTAACAGTTAGCATCATCCAAATTTAGAAACTCAAGATTTTTCCCTATGTATGAATCATTACTCAAGTCCTAATCAATTAATTACTCATGTATAATCGTTAGAGGTTACTTATAATCAGTAGATTGCTTAAATGATCAAACTCTTCCTTATGGAAATCTAGTGAGTTTTCTAGCTGAAAGAAATCAGTATATTAATCTTTCAATTCGAATCTAACTCAGGGGATCAATTCTATCTACCTCTGAAGAAACAAAGAAAGAAAGAAAAACCGAGGAAACCTGAGGGGAAATTCCTTTATTAATTGGTTTGATTGCATTTACTCTTATAATCCTGAAACAAGTGTGATTGCAGGTGTTTTATGCCTAACCATGATTAAACCTATAATCCTACGTGCCACGGCTTTAATCATTCATGTATTCACTCACTGATTTTGTTTTCTTGATTTTGTTATCCTGAACTATAATCTTCATTAAAAGGGTTTCATATTGTGAGCCCAACATAGAATCCTGTCTCTGACGCTTCATTTCTGGCTTAGCTTTCCCTGGGTCTGATTTCTCTGCATAAACTCCTCCTACATAAGGGGAGTCTCAGTTAGAATAACAAAGTCTATTTCCTTTAAGGAAAAGCCCTGACCCCAGCCGAGACAACGAGTGAAAGCAGCATTGCCTGAAGCTGGTGATTTCTGCAAAAGCAAATCTATCATCAGTATTTCAGGTCATCCCAGGCCACGGAATTGTGGGAATCCAGAACCCGGAAGGTGCGGAGAATTTCTCCACGGCCAGCGCCTCCCCCTGGGGACCAGTCCTGTGAGGTGAGCTCAGCGGAGGCGGTGTCACTCGTCAGAGGCTGACACCGGTACTCCGAGCATTGGCTAATGAGCTTGTGAGCTGAAACTGTGCTTGGTTGTTTTGTTTGGTCTTAATAGTCAAGAGGTTGCCACCTGTCGAATCCAAAAATAAATGCATTAAGTTACTATGCGTCGATCGTTGCTCTGACTTTCGAGTTAAATTCTTAAAAAGAGGACTTGACAAATAAATAAAATAAAGAACCTAGAATCCACGAGCGGAGCTTTAGAAGGAGAAAGTTAAATCTAGAGATAAGATTTTATCTGAGCATCCTAAAAGTAAAAGCTGTGGTTTTCAAATAAAAGAAAAAAAAAGTAAATTAAAAATTAGAATTCAGTAGTGGTTAACTTTAGAAAGAGGGAAATTAACATCTTGGGAAACGATTTAATTTCGAGCTCTTAAATGTGAAAACTACAGTTTTCTCACAGACAGCTTTCTTCTCACACCAAACCCTCTGTCAGGAATCTTGGTGTGACCTTTGACCCAGCTCTCACCCTGGATTCTCATGTCAGTTCTCTTGTTGGCTCTTCCTTCTTCCATCTCAGGAACATTGCTAAGCTGAGTCCCATTCTGTCCCACTCTGAACTGGAGATTGTTCTCCACACCTTCATCTCCTCACGCTTAGACTACTGCAACTGGCTTTTCACTTGTCTGAGCAGAACCTCCCTGAACCGTCTACAGGTGGTCCAGAATGCCTGAGCTAGGCTGCTGACCAAGTCCTCCAAACACACCCACGTCACCCCGCTCCTCTTCCAGCTTCACTGGCTGCCGGTTAACTTCAGGGTTCATTTCCAGATCCTGGTTCTGGTTTCTATGGCCTTACATGGACAAGCACCATCATACATTGGTGATCTTCTCAGTGCCTACATCCCCAGCAGGTCCCTGAGGTCCAGTGATCAAAGCCTACTGGTTGTGCAGCACCAGGCTAAAGACCAAAGGTGACAGATCATTTGCTGCTGTGGCCCCCAGACTCTGGACCTCTCTCCCCCTGAGCCTCTGTCTACCATTTCTGCCTTTCCCATGATCCACTGATTACTAGGGATGTAACGATTCAATCAATTCACGATTCGATTTGATTGCCGATTATAAGTTCACGATTCCGATTTTTTACGATTTTTCACAACAAAATGAATTTCAGTTATTTATGGCAAAATAAATTCTTTTTTTACAATTGCCCTTTATTCCTTGTTTTAAATTGTAACTTTCTATTGTCTTACTAAAACTTACCATTGAACAAAGTAATAGTGGTAATTAATGATGATATGGAAATGATCACAAGTCTTTTTAAGCTCAAAAAAGGTTTTATTTATTTTTGAATGCCATCTGCATTTATGTCTCTTGTAGTAGCACTACACTAATAAAAGGATATACCGACTGGTTGAGGCGGCCAATATGGATGGTAGGTTCTGGTCAGAGAACCAGGGAAACCAGAAGTTTTCTCAGCGCGTTTATTAACAGTGAACTTGAACAGCAGGCTTATTTAACAGGAACAAGTTACATGTGTGTAGATGTGGTTTACTGAAGGTATGTTAGCAGCTTAGCATGTGCGTCACGGCACTCATGGGCTAGCTTTAGCATTAGCAGCAAATGACGATCGTTAAATACTATATTAGCACGCTAAAGAATAACAACAAATGCAGCTGATGGGTAACTAAACATGTAAACACCTTAGTAAGCACGAATATAACCTGATTATTCATCTCGTTTTACTTACTTTTATATCCGTGACGCACAACCGGCGCTAAACCGGAAACATGTCCGTCATAAAACCATGCACGGCCTGAAACATGGAACCAAACATTAGTTCCGTCCGGCGGAATATTAGTTCCGCTTTAGTTTTTCGGACATCTCTGGCAGTGAATCGATTTTCTTTTCTTTCTACAACGATGGATATTTAAACTAGTTTGCACCGATTTTAAATCGATTTTCGAAGCATCGTTACAACCCTACTGATTACCCTTTTCTTATTCATTTTCCTTTTGCCTTTCCTCACATTTTTTTTAATCACAATTTTTACTTTTCCCATTTTTATATTTTTTAATTTCTTTACTTTTTTATTTTTAATAAATAAAATCGTGATGTTTATCTTGAGAGGGGCTGTATAAAAGATTGTGTCTTCTTCTTCTAATTAGTTATAGTTACAAATTACTTTTTCCAAAAAGTAATTGAGTTAGTAAATCAGTTACCACATTGTAAAAGTAATTAGTTACCTAGCAAAGTATATAACGCAGTTACGTTCTATAATATCTATAACATCAGGATTTTTATATCTTATTATCTAGAAAGAACACTTTAGATATCTAATGTTCATTCAGGTGGAATGTTCTCATGGATATCTGGAATGTTAATTTCTACCAGGAACAATAGAATTATAGGTAGCTGGAGTGCATATCCAGTCTGCCTAATAAATGTTAAAAAGGCCACCTTAGGTTTTTCAATATCTCAAACTTAATTCCTACTAGTTCAGTTATTATTGATATCCTTAATAATAATTTCTACTAGTAACAACATAGCTGTTGATGTCTTCATTTGCAATTGTGACCAATAAAAATACAATTAGTACCAGGATAAATTAAATTATTGTTATATAAAATAGGAATTACAGAGAGGTCCGATTTCTGATTAAATGTTAAAATTCTCTTGCCTGTGCTGCTTTCACTCATTTCCTCACCTTTCTGCAGCTCTGTTTATTTTCCTTTCCTCCTCTTTTACAGATTTGTCTCCAACAGTATTTACAGGTCCATCATGTTAATGTAATAATTGTCCCAGGCATTTTACGCGCGCCACCTCCTGCTTTCATAGCAATCTGAGGCACTCTGTGTGTGTCTGTGCGCCATGCGCATGTGTATGTACATTTTTGCCATTTGTAAGCAGCTCAGGGTAGGATGGGGGGTGCAGGTACAGTCTGTATCACTCACTCCAGCTCCTCCAAGAAGGAGCCGGCTCTAATTGTCTCTAAGAACTGTTTTGTTCACAACTGACACAGCGCTAGAGTGGCTGTCAGAAAGCATGACACAGCGCTAGAGTGGCTGTCAGAAAGCATGACACTGCGCTAGAGTGGCTGTAAGAAAGCATGACACTGCGCTAGAGTGGCTGTCAGAAAGCATGACACAGCGCTAGAGTGGCTGTCAGAAAGCATGACACTGCGCTAGAGTGGCTGTCAGAAAGCATGACACAGCGCTAGAGTGGCTGTCAGAAAGCATGACACAGCGCTAGAGTGGCTGTCAGAAAGCATGACAGTGCGCTAGAGTGGCTGTCAGAAAGCATGACACAGCGATAGAGTGGCTGTCAGAAAGCATGACACTGCGCTAGAGTGGCTGTCAGAAAGCATGACACAGCGCTAGAGTGGCTGTCAGAAAGCATGACACTGCGCTTCATTCAACCACATTGTAGTACTTTACATTAACAATGTTGCAACAATGGGAAAAGTAATTAATTAACACTTCTACTACAACAAACAGCTAACAAGATGCTGAAGTTGTAAAGCTTCCTGCTCTTTAATCAACACAGCCCTTACCTGTATATGAGGAAGCAGCGTTATTTGTTACTGGAACATATTAGAGTGACACCTGGTGATGAAACTCAGTTATTATTGCATCTACTATTAAAGTAAACCTGATGTTAAAACTCATTTCTATTCTGGAAAGCACCGCTGGTCAAACAAGACAAGATGTGGGTGAAAATAGCAGACTGATGGGAAAAGCTATGAAGGTCAGAATGTGGAGGATGTCAGGCAGACTACTGAGTCCTGTGTCTTAAATGAAGGATTACTGTAGGTTGTTTTTCAATATAAAGAAAAGCCACTTCAGTATCGATTCTAAAATTCTTTCAAAGGTCCCGTACACAAAGCACCACATTGTGCACACATCTTCATGACAATGTGATCATACTGATGTGGGAAAGTATAAATCACTAACTTTGGTGTAGGTCGTCAGTCATCCAGGACTAGATCATCTTGAATTTAACTGAAAACAACTGACCTTTTCTGGTATTCTTGAAGACGTTTCACATCTCATCCAAGAGGCTGATTCAATTCTAGCATTTGGGTTGGGAGTTGGAGGTTCATATGTTGAAATAAACACACTGATAGGGCAATGGAAATAAAGGTCACTAATGAGGCCATTCTTATTGCTAATGAGGTCATCAATGTCACCAGCCTCTGGCCCTACCATCTACTGGTGTTGTTGGTGCTGATGATCTTATCACAAGCCAACATGTGCACTGTTACCCTTACTTTCCACTAGATGCAATTGACCTTTCGCCGAGCCCCGCCCCCCTTAGTTACTGTTGCCAACTCCGACAATAAGTGGATCAAATGCTGCAGCTCCGCAGGTTTCCGTGATGGAAAGAAGTAGACAGATGCGTGTCAGCGACATTTTTAGGAGCAATTCGTCCTCAATATGATAGAGGCAAAAAGGGTTACAGTATGCAGTGGAGGGATATATTAGTGTCGGCTCCGCTGAGCGAAGCGTAGCCGGGAACAAGGAGTTTGGAGAAGGTCTGGCGTCCGGGAACGCGTGGATCCCAGGAGCGGTGTTCCTGTGAGCTGTCAGATGTCAGCTGTCAGATGATCTGAGCTGCAGGCAGCTCTAACGGAGAAAAGCTCCCAGCGCTCTGCATCGCTCAGTTGATCATCTCAGCTGAGTCTGTTTATAAAATGTAACTTTTTATGCCCGTGTTTACTTTCATTTTTAGTTCCCGGCCGGAGCTCGGCATTAATTCATCACGTGATCATGACACCACCCGCTGTTGCGCCAAGGCTTAATGTGCATTTATAAGACACACGGTTGAGGTAATATTACGCTGATTTGCCGGCACGGTGTGTCTGATCTAAAAGGGTCTTGGATAGTCTGGGAGGCGGGCCTCCGCCCAGCCGCGGGCGGGGGGAGCACTCATGCTTGGCTGTTGCTGGTTGAGCTCGATGAGGAGGTTCTGAAGGGAAACGAAGGAGACACGACTACTATCGAGGCTAATGCTTAGTAGTAAATTAGGCTTAGCTTCATCATTTGGTTTGGAGCTGTCGGATAGTAACGGTTGCTATGATGTGTGATTGGACAATAGCCGTTCTGGGGGCGGGGCCGGCGAAAGGCTAATTAGCCGCTGTTATATTGGGCGGGTTCCTTTCCATCGGCTGCTAAGAGTAAAATTTTGGACGGATCCCAGTAGCATAAGCCCTTTTTATAAGACACGCCATCGTCAGCGTGATATTGCTGCAACAGTGTTGTCTTATGGACACCAACATGGCGGCATGGCGATGCAGGGATTTTGCAGCATTCATGCTGCCACACTTGGTAGTAATATTGCCGCAACGCCGGACTTGTGAATGCATATTATGCCTTGGCGCAACAGAGGGAGGTGTCATGATCACGTGATGAATTAATGCCGAGCTCCGGCCAGGAACTATATTAAAAATGAAAGTAAACACGGCCATAAGTTTAGCTTTTGTAAACAGAATCAGCTGAGATGATAAACTGGAGCGATGCGGAGCTCCAGGAGATTCTCTCCATTAGAGCTGGAACTCAGATCAGCTGACAGTTCACGGGGACGGTGGAGGACACACACCACTTATACTCCCAGATGCCGCCTCAAGGTTGCGGCAAATTGTGGCATTGTTTTATAAAAGAGGCTATAGATACACATTGATTACGTTTCAAGAGTATTTTTTTACGTGCTATGGGAATGGTCTGTATTTGTATAGCATCTTCTTAGGGTTCTACAACCCCCCAAGGCGCTTCACAACACAATCAGTCATCCACCCATTCACACGCTGGTGGGGATGAGCTACATAGCTATGCTTCCAAAACACATCAAACTCCACAGTTCAGATTGGACAAGACAGGAAGTCAAATATGAAAGCAGTGTAAAACATGTGGAAACTTTCAAAATAAAAGTCACGTGCAGATTTCCACCTGCTTAAAGGTATTGCGTATGTTCTTTACTTCCAGGTGGATTATCTAAACCATTGGTCTGCATAACTGTCAATCATTCTGGTGAAGCTAATGCAAGGCCGTCGTACGTGCTCGCTCCTGGGTTAGTTTTCACTTCCTGCACATGCACACAATGTTTGTGCAGAGCAATACGCTTCATCCATTCATTCTACCTCTTCGTTCTCACCGGGTTCTTCTGAAAATGGCTGAGAGTCGCAAGAGAAAAAGTGTCTTCGAAGTCTATGATAAGAAGAGAAAGGCCTCCGAAGTGAGAAATAAGACCAGAGTTACTTTAGGACAGGGGTTCCCAAAATGTTTTCTTTGAGGACCCCCTTTCTCGTGTCCAAGACAAGCCAGGACCCAAACCCAACTCCTACACGCATAAACACATTAAATGTGATCATTTACAAACTTTCTACAGACATACTGAGTTATAACTTTTATATGGAGTTCTAATTATACTGTAGGGGGTGTTATTGGGATTTTATAAATGAAATTTTTACAAATAAAATCTTGCTAACCTCACAACCTCAGCAAAGGCAAAATTTTGGGGACCCCCTGCAATCTTGTGGGGACCCCCTTGGGGGTCCCGACCCCCAATTTGGGAACCCCTGCTTTAGGAGACTCTTTTCAACAATGGCGTGCACTGAAAGAGAAGGTTGGGCTCCCCACAGACGCCACTGTCGCCGGTTTTCTGCTAGACAGGTAAGCTAAAGCTCGGCATGCTATTTCAGATTACTGCTAGAAGAAGTTATCTACGACTATATTCCAACTTTCCAGTGTTGCCCATGTGCATTTTTCAAAACGTGGAGAGGGTGGTTCTTTCCTGAAATTCAGAAACATCATACGCATTACCTTAAAGTAGTAAAAACGTACGTCATTTCCTGTGAAACCTTAGCCACGGTAAACAGAACAGAAAATAGACCTTTTTGGATACATGCTCTTGCTGTAAAGCACATTGAGTTGCCTTTGTGTAGGAAATGTGCTATATAAATAACGCTGTCTTTTCTCTTGCTTGAGCATGTATCCAAAAACATTTGGATGTGAACATCCAAAATCACGCGTGATGTTGTAATCGTCACAGGACCAGCTGTGTGGAACACTTTCACTCCCGTTTTGCGTCTGAAATTCTCCAGGTTGAAGGGAGCTTGTGAGTAAAATGCTTCTATTACATTACATGCTGTTTTAGCATCCTGTGGGAGGAGGGGTTATTGTCACAACCTGTGAGGACTTGAACTGAAGAAGCCTCTTGGATTAGAGAAGAAACGTCTTCAAGAAAACCATAAAAGCGCTATCGTTTTCAATTAAACTGTAAGGATCATAATCACAAATTATCACACATTCCAACATAGGCCTGCATGCTCACAGCAGATCGATTTGCTGTCAAAGCAGCACCATCAGCGTGCACAGAGAGAATCAGTGGAGATATCAGATGTAACCCGTGTGAGATAACACAATTGTTCAAGGACAGATGGCATCGGAAAACTGAAAGTTTGGGTTAGAAAAAGATTAGGACAGAACTAAATAAATGGCCCAAACATATAAAATCAGGCTGGAAGAAGAAAGAAATAAAGGCCAAATTGGCCAGAAGAAGAAAAGTGAAGAATTTTACAGAAGCTGCATGTGTACACCACAGTGAACATACCAAACATGCCAATCTTGTACGGAAGACTGCCAGGGGACAGAGGTGGTTTTCGGTGGTGGTGGTGGTGTGTGCGGACATAGTCCCGCAGGTTGGGGGCGCTACAGGACACCCCGAGGGCTGAAGCACTGAAGAGGCCAGAGCAGAGCGAGCCTGTGTGAGGGGGAGTCAGGGGGGAATGCAGGGAGGAGGGAGGGATTATTTTCATTTACACACCATGCTGTTATTGTTCCTAAAAGAAGTGGGGAGTCATTTTCTACTTGAAGTTGTTTACATCAATTCTAATAGATTAACAGACATGAGAAATGTAGTACACTGAAGGTGATGACTTTAAAACAGATGACCTAAAATTATTTTAAAAACTAAAAACCTTTACATTATAAAAAAAGCTAGACCATTATTTATGCATGAAAACAAACTACCATGGAACACATTAGTGTGGCCTGCATGGCTGCGTATAGAAATAAGGGTACCAAGAGTTTCCCTGGTGCTGCATGACGTTCTTTGTTCACGTAAACACCAGAAGCGTGGCACACCTACGTGGGTATATGGGTACATCCAGGAAAAGGCATGATTTCTTTTTCAGGACTAAGTGACGCAGGAGAGGCAAGTGTAAACAACTGACAAGTTTAGATGGAATAGTTTAAAAAAGAGACTAGTTTAAACTACTGACTAGTTTGGAGAGCATCTGTGAGAGTATCCTGTCAGAAGAAGCTTCAACTCCCACCTCCAGCAGATCTTCCAACATATCCTGGGGGAGGTGGGGGAATCCAAGTGTATTTGACCAATTGTTTTCTTGGCAAAGTGGTGGTGCACGCAGTTGCAGCAGCTCGGTGCTCTACCCTTTGATGTTTTAGTTACAGTTTTTTACAATGGCTATGACAGTTTTTTCAAAACATTTAACAAGTTCCCTAAACTCCTAACACAATTAGCACAACAGATATCGTTGTAGGCTATACAATTAACACATTTATTGTTGCTTAGACACAAAATGCATACAGTCAACACCAATTTAAAATGCTTGAACCTCTTTTACACACCAGCTCAACCAAGACCAAAACAATGTAACCTCACAGTCAAATGTTCAAATGCCTTCACACTGCATGTCAGAACAGATAACACCATGTTCTAAACAGAACTTATATAGGCTAAAGTCAAAGTGAACAGCTGTTCATATTGTGAAGACAAGACTGAAGTTATCATCTTTGGACCAGAACCTCAGAAAAGGAAACTACTTAGTCAATCACCTGATCTAAACGGTATTAAATCAGCCTCCGAGAACAAAGTAAAGAACCTCGGTGTTATCTTTGACCAGGACATGTCATTCAAATCCCACGTTAAACAGGTTTGTAGGATTTCCTTTTTCCACCTTCGGAATATTGCTAAGATTAGAAGCATCCTTTCCAGGAGTGATGCTGAAAAACTGGTTCATGCATTTATTACCTCAAGGTTGGATTACTGCAGTAATTCATTACTATCAGGAGGTCCACAGAATGTAGTCAAAAGTCTTCAGCTGGTCCAAAATGCTGCAGCTAGAGTTCTGATGAGAATTAAAAAGAGAGACCACATCTCTCCTGTTTTAGCTTCCCTACATTGGCTGCCTGTTAAATTCAGAATAGATTTTAAGATCCTCCTTCTCACATATAAAGCTCTTAATAAACAAGCTCCATCATACATCAGTGATCTGATTGTTCCATATGTTCCTAACAGAGCACTTGGCTCTCAGACTGCAGGTTTACTGGTGGTTCCTAGAATATCTAAAAGTAGGATGGGAGGCAGATCTTTTAGCTATCAGGCTCCTCT
>SSNS01000578.1:126916-144773 GCA_006937985.1 Aphyosemion australe
GGATTATTTTCTGGTGGACAAAATTGGTGCAGAAAGATGCTTAAGTTGATAAATTTCTCTGGTTGCACACCTTTGAACTATGGCAGAATCGCAGCATGGGAACGCCCCGTGACAAGCATTTTGTCTCCAGGGGAAACTCTTTTGCTGACCGGAGTGCAAAGCTTGCAGCTCAAGGGCTCCCTCTGCCGGAGACTTCATTTTACTGCTCTGAGACCCTGGCACACGAGATCCTGCTTGACGGGTGATAGTTGATAAACACGTCTTTCCACACTGTAAACTTTTCTTCTTTTGCTAAAGACTATTATCGGTAATGTTTGATTTGTACCCATTTCACACCATACACATGGATTTCATTGAATTGTCACGGATGCATGGAGTGAGATGCGTTATCCAAATGGCCGGAAATTTTTTTTCTTTCTACTTATGGAATTCCTTCTGTTATCAGGTCAGACAATGGTCAAAAAAAAATGGAACATATTATTGTTAATGAGGTGATGACTAGATGACGGACAAAATACCTTGGCCGACTGGATGGTTGAAATTTTTTCTGAGGAAACAAGTCAAAGAATGCAATAATCTGCCAGGACCCTCTTGTGCTTTCTCGCCCACACAGGTCGTGAAACCAGGAAATTGGGTCCTGATCGAAGTGCTTAAACGAGACAACTGGATTTCTCCATGTTGGGACGGTCCATTTCAAGTCTTGCTCTTTACCCCCACCGCTGTGAAAGTTGCTGAGAGGCCATCTTGGATCCGCCTTTCTCATGGTAAACTCATCAACGTCGCTTATCCGCCACTAGGGCGGCGACAAAGTCCGGGCTTCAAAGGGGCTCATGACAATAGGTCACGAGCGTCTCAACCCCCGGTGAAGATGGACGACTGCTACAGGCATACGGGATGCCTCACTCTGATGATGATGGGTTTACGTGAATGTGGCCTCTTCTGTGGCCCGCCTCTCAGCTCCTGACAGAGGGATTGGAACGGCGACAGCTGCCTGGGGCACTGGAGATGGAACGGAGCTTGGACCGCAACGATGGTGGGACGGGGCTCCACCCTGCCTACCGACCATAGAGATGGACCGTCACCTGCACTCGTGGACCCACCTGGACGTCACAGGAAGTCAAGGAGGAAGAGGAATCCCGGATCGGGATGGAGGGTCTGGACCCACACACCCAAAACTGCATCCTGGTTTCACGGTTCCTGGGACAGAGGGACTTCGTCTGGACACACCACTGCTGGGAGGGACCTTCTGGTTTGCATCGGTCACTGCCATCGTCCGAGCAGCACAAGTCACAAGTCAACGCGTCATGCTACGTCTGCTCGCTGATACCACACTCCCTCAAAGAATCATCACTTCTATGGCCTGAAACGTTGAGTTCGGTTGATGTTTTTGTATTCTGTATGGCTTTGCTCATCCACAACACTCCACTGACCCTGATGATCATTGGTTGCACACAGACACTTCTGCCCTGACACAGTGTTCATCATGGCATGACAATTTGTTAAGAATCAATAGCACTGACGTTTTTGCAGACCCCACAGGTTCACTCACACCACATAGATAGACCGCACATTCAGCTAGAAAACTTCCCTGCACTCCCTTCCCAAGGTTTTTCAGGTTTTCCACCTTCCATGGTAGCGTCCAGGAACATGTTAGTGCATCACCATCGCCTGACCTTCTGTTGGCCTCTGACGGGGGCCTTTGCCATGTCGTAGGTCATGCTCTTGGTTTCGGATGTTGCGCCTTTTTTACCTGACACAGCCGGCGACATCACCGCCACCCTTACACTCATGAATGACCTCTTATCTCAAATGAAAGCTGATGAGCTCAGTGTTCCCAGAGGATTCGCCTTCTGGGAATGGATGAATTCTGGTTCCTGGTCCAATTTTCTACAATTATTATTACACTTTATTGCTACAATATTTGATTCCTGTCATTTTTTTCTTGTTTTTCTTGCTGTATTTTCATGCTGCATGGTTCCATGTATCAAGATTTGTATCACCAATATGATTAGTGTTTCACTATTTTGCTGTTTTGGCTCACACACCTGCTGCTCCTAATGATTTTGAAATATCTGATTCTGACCGGTATTCCGGTATTCTGATTGTAAATGTTGAATTTTTACTCTACGTTTTTACTGGAATGATGCTTAGGGTGAAGTTCTTAGTATTGTGGTATTGATCTCTGACTGCTGCTCAGCTGCAGCTTCATGTGCTGTAATTTACCATCATGTGATTGCTTCTACTGATTTCACGCACCGCGCCGAGGTTTTTTTTTGTTTTGATTCTGCTGTTGACGCTTATTTTGGTTTATTGATTTGCTCTCCTTGTACCCTCTAGGGGTTTATGATTTTCCTGACGACCACCTTTCCTGGTTTTATCCATTCCCCCTTCCCTGGAGTCATGATTAATGATGTTTCATGCATGTTATGTATATATATATACCATAAACAGGAGGGATTATGTTATAGGATTTCTGAATCCTGTACCGCTTCTCTATTTCATTCTGTATCTCACACACACCCACACACACACACACACATCTGAACACACCCACTTCCTTATCTCCTACTTTAAATAAACTGTGTTGGCAGCCACTCGAGGCAGACTGTACTCTGTCCTGAGTTGGTCTGTCACCATTTTGCAAAAGGTTCTATGTCTGTGTCTTATTTGTCTATCTCCCTTATTTCCTCAGCGTCAGACAGTTAGGTGATTGGGAAAATCCCTAACACAGTCTTTGATTTTTTTTCGATATTTTATTAGTTGGCGAACTCGGAGGTGTTTTGTAAACAAAGTCTGTGAATGAGAGTAGCTGACGTCTGACGTGACCCGCTGCAGCGGGAGGAACGGGGCTTTGCGGTTCATAACAGACTTTTTAGCACCGAAAAAGATATTTCTTACCATTTTTTCGGTACCCTGCTCTACTCCAGTCTTGATTTCATAACTAATTATCACAGAAGGACCCGCTGGATCGGCCTTGCATTGTCTCTCAGGCATTCTTTCTTGTTTAAAGTTAACTGTAATAGTTTGAACTAGTTTGATTACTATCGTGGCTGTTGTAATGTTAAGAGTTTTATTTTGAAGGCCGGTTTGGTTGTGGTTGCTACACTCGAGAACATTACAGGCCTAAAAAGATTCACGTCAGTTTTTTTAAATGCATGTAAACGCGTTAGTCTGTCTGAAGGTGAACTGGTTCTAATCGTCAGGTCAACGGTACAGGTCACATAAAACCAGGACAAATAGATTCAGAGATAGCTTCTTTCCCAGAGCTATCACCGTAGTAAACAACCACAAAACCACATGAACCTGTAAACCCCAACCACACATTTACTGTCCAATTTTGATCATGTGCAATAACAATTATATGTGCTATTTGAGTTTCACTCAATATGCTAAAATTCTGCTTACAATAGTGGCCTGCACAGAACCCAACTAATGCTGCTACTCTGTGTGTATATTTGCACATATTATTGTTGATTTTATATTATTTCTGCATTATTTTTTGTATTCTTTTACATTTTGCACCAAAGGGAGAAGGCAATCCAATTTCTCTGTACCCTGTACAACAATAAAGTCTATTCTATTCTATTCTTATCAGGCTGAAACACCCAGATAATGCGGTAGCAATCCAAATTCATTCTGCATGTAAACAGGTCAGCCAAACTGAACTGATTGGACACTTACGTACCCGAAGTGACAGGACCGCGGAAGCGGTCGTCTGATAATATCACCACCACAACGTAACACGAGTAAAACCATCAAACAGTGCAGTACGTACCAAATAAGCTGTGATGTAGCGTTGTTGTTGTCCATTCCTTCAGTCATCGTGCATATCCTATTTTAACTCCATCTGCTTCACTCCCGCCAACGTTTGTTTACTATTTGCGTTGCTACGAGCTAACCAGAACAATACCCGACATGAAAGGGCATATGTCGCCACCTACTGTCCCGGAGTGGAACAAACTTCATTTGAGAGGTTGGTTTTCTAATGCGCATGTAAACAGGGATAAAGACTCCCAACTTATTACCATGAGATCAACCTGGATCAACTTAGATGCTGATACAGAGCATGTAACCGCACTGACTGACTGCCGAAACCCAACAAATTTTTGAAGATCCAAACCTGGAATTATTCACTGATAGTGTGTTGTGCTACATTGAGTCTGACATGGATGTTGTTACTGTGAAAAAATGTGTACGTGTCTTCCCCAACCAGAAACCATGGACGACCAGGGAAGTCTGGCAGCTGTTGAAAGCGAGAGCCATTGCCTTCAGGTCTGACAAAGATCATTACAGAACAGCAAGGTCAAATCTGAGAAGAGGCATTAAGAAGATGAAGAAGACACAATCATTTATATAGCGCCTCTCAAGATAAAAATCACCAGGATCTGGAAATGAACCCTGAAGTTAACCGGCAGCCAGTGAAGCTGGAAGAGGAGCGGGGTGACGTGGGTGTGTTTGGAGGACTTGGTCAGCAGCCTAGCACAGGCATTCTGGACCACCTGTAGACGCTTCAGGGAGGTTGGATGTTTGTTTACCTAGATCACAGATGAATTTAATTAAACATAATTTAATAAAATGTGTATTACCCAGACAGAACCTGTGGGCCTGTGGTTTTGAGCCCTTACAGAAAGATTGCTGCCTTCTAAAGAGCTGTAACCAGTATGATGATTGCTCAAAATGTACCTCTAAACTATCTTGTTCATAATCTTTCATTTAAAATGCCAGACAGTTTTAGTAATGATTGTACACAAATTACAAATGTTAGTTTAATTTAAACAACTCAACATATATTTGATGAGTGAAGATCAGCGTTTACTTATAAACCATTTTCATAAGACACACCGTGCCGGCAAATCAGCGTAATATTACCGCAACATGTGTCTTATGAACGCGCCATGGCGGCATCATATTGTGGGAATTTTGCGGCATTTGTGCCGCCACGCTTGATGGAGATATTGCGGTAATATTGCGGCTTTGCCGGTCTTATAAACACACATTAACCTTCAACTCAACTCAACCTTTATTTATATAGCATTTTACAGGTACAAAAGGTAACACCAAAGCGCTGCACAAAAAAAAAGCCTAGGGACGTGTCATGATCACGTGATGAATTAATGCCGAGCTCCGGCCGGGAACTGTATAGAAAATGAAAGTAAACACGA
Source organism: Aphyosemion australe (assembly GCA_006937985.1). Classification (NCBI taxonomy): domain Eukaryota; kingdom Metazoa; phylum Chordata; class Actinopteri; order Cyprinodontiformes; family Nothobranchiidae; genus Aphyosemion; species Aphyosemion australe. The sequence continues at coordinate 132,079 of SSNS01000578.1, forward strand.
GCATAAGTTTTGTTTTGTAAACAGAATCAGCTGAGATGGTAAACTGGAGCGATGCAGTGCTCCGGGAGCTTCTCTCCGTTAGATCTGCAGCTCAGATAACCCTCTGACAGCTCACAGGGGCGGTGGATGACACGCACCTGTAGCTGATTGTGAAAAAAACTTAATGAGCGCGGCTTCGATTGCAATAAAAAGCAAGTTATGTCCAAGAAAAACGGAAGTCCGCGACAGTGTAGATACCGCCCCCATACCCCCTTTATACCGCCATCGCGTAATCTTTTATAAAACTGACATGATTGCGCAACATTACCGCCACGGTCTGAGCTCTTATAAATGACCTTAGGCTCCCTGATGCCGCATCGACGTTGCGGCAAATTGGCGGCATTGTTTTATAAAAAGTGCTACTGGTGATACTGAGCTTTAAGCAGTGAAGCAGTCAAAGGAGTTACACTCTCCCAGGGAAACCTATGTAACAGATATGGTGGCAGCTGTGTCCTCACATTTATGCTTTGATGGTTTACCCACACATCCCTATTTAGTGTCATGTTTTAGTAGAACATTACACAGTGGAGGAGAATAAAAGGTCTGAAGGGATTTCTCATTTGGGAAAAGACCCAGAGGTAAATAACACCTGTAATAATAATAGTACACTGCTCACAAAAAATAAAGGAACACTTTTTTTATTGGGCCTGGCATGAAATCAATGAAACCTGTCTGATAATTTTCTGGTTGATTCAGCAGCTGAGGGCATTGTTAATCACTTTCAGCTGTATTGGTGTTCATGGACTTAACGACAGGTGCACTAAAGTGGCAACAATTACAAAACCCTCAAAACAGGACTGGTTTAACATGTGGAGGTCATTTCAAGTTTCTCCCTCTTGATCTTTTTTGGCTGGTTTTCCACTCGTGCTAGTTTTGACTTGAGTAATTATCTCTACTGGCAGCATGAGGCGATTCCTTAACCCTACAGAAGTTGCACAGGTTGTCCAACTTCTCCAGGATGGCACATCCACACGTGCTGCAGCAAGAAGGTTTAATGTGTCTCCCAGCACAATCTCCAGAACATGGAGGAGATTTCAGGAGACTGGCGGTTATTCTCGGAGAGCTGGACAGGGCCGTAGAAGGTCCACAACCCATCAGCAGGACCGATACCTGCTCCTTTGTGCAAGGCGGAACAGGCTGAGCACTGCTCGTGCCCTACAGAATGACCTCCAGAGGGCCACTGGTGTGAATGTCTCTACCCAAACAATCAGGAACAGACTTCATGAAGATGGCCTGAGGGCCCGACGTCCTGTAGTGGGCCCTGTGCTCACTGCCCAGCACCGTAGAGCTCGACTGGCATTTGCTCAAGAACACCAGAATTGGCAAGTCCGCCACTGGCGCCCTGTACTTTTTACAGACGAGAGCAGGTTCACCCTGAGCACCTGTGATAGACGTGAAAGAGTCTGGAGAAGACAAGGAGAACGTTATGCTGCCTGCAACGTCGTTCAACATGACAGGTTTGGTGGTGGGTCAGTGATGGTCTGGGGAGGCATATCCATGGAGGGACGCACAGACCTCTACTGCCTAGGAAATGGTGCTCTGACTGCCATAAGGTATCCAGATGAAATCCTTGAACCCTTTGTCAGACCCTACGCTGATGCAGTAGGTCCTGGTTTTCTCCTAATGCACGACAATGCCCGGCCTCATGTGGCAAGAGTATGCAGGCAGTACCTGGAGGATGAAGGAATTGAAACAATTGAATGGCCTTCACGATCCCCTGACTTAAACCCAATAGAACATCTGTGGGACATTATGTTTGGGTCCATTAGGCGGCGCCAGGTTGCTCCTCAGACTGTACAAGAGCTCAGGGATGCCCTCACACAGATCTGGGAGGAAATGCCACAAGACACCATCCGTTGTCTCATTAGGAGCATGCCCCGACGTTGTCAAGCATGCACACAAGCTCGTGGGGGCCACACAAGATACTGAAAAGCATTTTGAGTTGCAGAAATGAAGTTTTTGAAATAATGGACTAGCCTGCCACATCTTCATTTCACTCTGATTTTAGGGTGTCTACACAATTGAGCCCTCTGTAGGCTGAAAACTTTTATTTCCATTAAAAGACTTGGCATCCTTTTGTTCCTAAGACATTGCCCTGTCGTTATTTGTATAGATATCCAACTTCATATTGAGATCTGATGTATCTAATGTGTTTCTTTAAAGTGTTCCTTTCATTTTTGTGAGCAGTGTATATTATTAGATGGAGAAACTTGAAATGACCTCCACATGTTAAACCAGTCCTGTTTTGAGGGTTTTGTAATTGTTGCCACTTTAGTGCACCTGTCGTTAAGTCCATGAACACCAATACAGCTGAAAGTGATTAACAATGCCCTCAGCTGCTTAATCAACCAGAAAATTATCACACAGGTTTCATTGATTTCATGCCAGGCCCAATAAAAAAGTGTTCCTTTCATTTTTGTGAGCAGTGTATAATCAACCCAGTTTACATTCTTTATGGAACACAAGTTACTGAGTTGTTAAAGTCCAGTCATTAACTAGCAGCTCAACCAAAACCAGTAAAGGATGAAACAAAAAAATTAAGTTTGACTTCTGACCTTCACATCTTGTGTATTCATTATGAATAAGTGACAACCCTCTGCATCAAGATTCCAACAACATGGAATATCAGAACATCTGAGAGCTTCTTCTAACACCACACACCACAGCTCCCTGCTGGGCTCTGTTCTGCATCGTTTACATCAGAGGTGCCCAAACTTTTTCTCTGAGGGCCAAAATGAAAACTTATCAGAGGGCTGCAGCCAAATGTAATCAACCTTTACAAAAAATACAAATACAAATAGTAAAGTTGAGAAAATATTTATTTAATTAATTTATTTATTAATATGACAAATAAGTCACATAAGCATTTAGAAAACATATCAAACTTCTGTCTGATTGTGATCATATGACAGTGGAGGAAATAATTATTTGACCCCTCGCTGATTTTGTAAGTTTGTCCAATGACAAAGAAAAGAAAAGTCTCAGAACAGCATAATTTTAATGGTAGCTTTATTTTAACAGTGACTGATAGCACATCAAAAGGAAATTAAAAAAAATAACTTTAAATAAAAGATAGAAACTGATTTGTGTTTCATTGAGTGAAATAAGTATTTGAACCCCTACCAACCATCAAGAGTTCTGGCTCCCACAGAGTGGTTAGACACTCCTACTCAATTAGTCTCCCTCATTAAAGACACCTGTCTTAACTAGTCACCTGTATAAAAGACACCTGTCTTAACTAGTCACTCTCATTAAAGACACCTGTCTTAACTAGTCACCTGTATAAAAGACACCTGTCTTAACTAGTCACCCTCATTAAAGACACCTGTCTTAACTAGTCACCTGTATAAAAGACACCTGTCTTAACTAGTCACCCTCATTAAAGACACCTGTCTTAACTAGTCACCTGTATAAAAGACACCTGTCTTAACTAGTCACCCTCATTAAAGACACCTGTCTTAACTAGTCACCTGTATAAAAGACACCTGTCTTAACTAGTCACCTGTATAAAAGACACCTATCTGAACTAGTCACCTGTATAAAAGACACCTGTCTTAACTAGTCACCTGTATAAAAGACACCTGTCTTAAGTAGTCACCTGTATAAAAGACACCTGTCTGAACTAGTCACCTGTATAAAAGACACCTGTCTTAACTAGTCACCTGTATAAAAGACACCTGTCTGAACTAGTCACCTGTATAAAAGACACCTGTCTTAACTAGTCACCTGTATAAAAGACACCTGTCTTAACTAGTCACCTGTATAAAAGACACCTGTCTGAACTAGTCACCTGTATAAAAGACACCTGTCTGAACTAGTCACCTGTATAAAAGACACCTGTCTTAAGTAGTCACCTGTATAAAAGACACCTGTCTGAACTAGTCACCTGTATAAAAGACACCTATCTGAAATAGTCACCTATATAAAAGACACCTGTCTGAACTAGTCACCTGTATAAAAGACACCTGTCTGAACTAGTCACCTGTATAAAAGACACCTGTCTAAACTAGTCACCTGTATAAAAGACACCTGTCTTAACTAGTCACTCTCATTAAAGACACCTGTCTTAACTAGTCACCTGTATAAAAGACACCTGTCTTAACTAGTCACCTGTATAAAAGACACATGTCTGAACTAGTCACCTGTATAAAAGACACATGTCTTAACTAGTCACCTGTATAAAAGACACCTGTCTGAACTAGTCACCTGTATAAAAGACACCTGTCTGAACTAGTCACCTGTATAAAAGACACCTGTCTTAACTAGTCACCTGTATAAAAGACACCTGTCTTAACTAGTCACCTGTATAAAAGACACCTGTCTGAACTAGTCACCTGTATAAAAGACACCTGTCTGAACTAGTCACCTGTATAAAAGACACCTATCTGAACTAGTCACCTGTATAAAAGACACCTGTCTTAAGTAGTCACCTGTATAAAAGACACCTGTCTTAACTAGTCACCTGTATAAAAGACACATGTCTGAACTAGTCACCTGTATAAAAGACACATGTCTTAACTAGTCACCTGTATAAAAGACACCTGTCTGAACTAGTCACCTGTATAAAAGACACCTGTCTTAACTAGTCACCTGTATAAAAGACACCTGTCTTAACTAGTCACCTGTATAAAAGACACCTGTTCACAGAATCAATCAATCAAGCAGACTCCAAACTCTCCAACGTGGGAAAGACCAAAGAGCTGTCCAAGGATGTCAGATACAAGATCGTAGACCTGCTCAAGGCTGGAATGGGCTACAAAACCATTAGCAAGACTCTGGGAGAGAAGGTGGCAACTGTTGCTGCAACTGTTCCAAAATGGAAGGAGCACAAAATGACCATCAATCGATCTCGGTCTGGGGCTCCTCACAAGATCTCACCTTGTGGGGAGTCAATGATTGTGAGAAAGGTGAGAAATCATCCTAGAGCTACATGGGAGGAGTTAGTTAATGACCTCAAAGTAGCTGGGACCACAGTCACCAAGAAAACCATTGGAAACACATTACACCTCAATGGATTAAAATCCTGCAGTGCTCCAAGGTCCCCCTGCTCAAGAAGGCACATGTGCAGGCCCGCCTGAAGTGTACCCATGAACACCTGAATGATTCAGAGAGTCACTGGGAGAAGGTGCTGTGGTCAGATGAGACCAACATTGAGCTCTTTGGCATTAACTCAACTCGCCGTGTTTGGGGGAAGAAAAATGCTGCCTATGATCCCCAAAACACCGTACCCACCGTCAAGCATGGAGGTGGAAACATTTTGCTTTGGGGGTGTTTTTCTGCTAAGACCACAGGACAACTTCACCACATCAACGGGGAAATGGACGGAGCCATGTATCGTCAAATCCTGAGAGACAACCCCCTTCCCTCTGCCAGGAAATGGAAAATGGGTCGTGGATGGGTGTTCCAGCACCACAATGACCCAAAACATACAGCAAAGGCAACAAAGGAGTGGCTCAAGAAGAAGCACATGAAGGTCATGGAGTGGTCTAGTCAGTCTCTGGACCTTAATCCAATAGAAAACCTATGGAGGGAGCTGAAGCTCACAGCTGCACAGAGACAGCCTCCAAACCTGAGTGATTTAGAGATGATCTGCAAAGAGGAGTGGACCAACATTCCTCCTAAAATGTGTGAAAAACTTGGTCATCAGTTACAAGAGACGTTTGACCTCTGTGCTTGCAAACAAGGGTTTTGCCACTAAGTATTAAAGAGCAAATTGCAGGTTAATTTTTTTTTCTAATTCATATAGAATGCTGTCCTAAAAATATTATTTTAAACATTTATTGTAGGTATTTCATTTAAAAATACATAACAGCACAGTTTATGAGTCAAAGCTTCTAAAAACACTCTTTTTTCTAAATCTTAGCCTCTGACGTAACCAGAGGGAGTTCTAAGCAGCTTCTGTCTGCAGCTCAGTGTGAAGCGTGGAGAGTTTTAGGGTAGAGAGGTCGTGTTATCCAGTCAGTGTGTGTTCACTAGTTTATGATTGTGTTCATTTTGATAAACTATTGTTTGTGAAGGCTGTAGAAACTCCAGATATCGAGTCCACGAGTTTCTAAATAAGTAAAACAAGCCTCTGTCTCCGTGCCTGGGGGCGTTTTGTGCAGCTGGAAAGACGAGATTTCTGGAACCCAAATCGGTGTCGGTACCAACTCATGGAGGTCCGCGCTGGCCTCCAGAGACCCACGGCGAGGTTTGAAAAAATTAAATGCGGATTTTTAGAACTCAGACCACCTGTCGGAACCATGTCAGAACTACCGCCCCAACCACCAGAGGAGATGCGCCGCTCAGCGAGCCAGTCTAGCTGTTTCTGGGTCAGAACCAGATCAGAACTGTTTACAGTACAGTGGATTAAGCTAACGCTTATGTTGATTTAGCAGAAAAAAACATTTTTCTCACAAAAATGACTAACAGCCTAAATAATTTATGTATGTGTAAAAAAATAGTAAAACAAGTTTCTGTTATGTTTCTCTAAATGTTGGTTCATGGGAGTCTCTAACTTGCAATTTGCTCTTTAAGTCTTTTTTGTTAGAGGGTTCAAATAATTATTTCACTCAATGAAATGCAAATCAGTTTCTATCTTTTCTTTAAAGATATTTTTTGAATTTTCCGTTTGATGTGCTATCTGTCACTGTTAAAATAAACCTACCTTTAAAATGATGCTGTTCTGTGACTTTTCAGTTCTTTGTCATTGGACAAACTTACAAAATCAGTGAGGGGTCAAATAATTATTTCCTCCAGAAGTAAGTAAGTAATCTTTGTGTGTATAGCACCTTTCACAGGCAAATGCCACAAAGAGCTTCACAACATAGTAAAAATAAAAGAAATAGGTAGTAGTAGTAGTCATGTAGTGCAAAATGAGTGTCTGCCCAACATTAACAGCAACATTAAAGCAGCACTACTAATGGGAAACATGACGCTGTCCTTTGGCATTTATCAGCTTTTCAACATCAGGCTGCAGCTGACTCACTGAGAGGGTGAGGATGTCCTGTAGGCATGGGTCAGTCAGAGTGCTTCTGAGCCTGGACTTGTTCAGGTTCATCACACTAAAGGTCTGTTCACAGATGTATGTGCTGCCAAACACAGACAACATGACCTGTGCATGTTTCCTAATGTCTGGGTACCTTTCTGATGACATGTGTGTAGAAGTCTTTCAGGTTTAGTGCCATGAATTTATTCCTTAGCTCAGAATCACACTGAAACTCGATCAGCTGCATCTGAATGTGATCAGGCACCGAGTCCACGCTAATGGTGAAGGGTTGGGAAAACGGCTCCATGTCGCTGCTACTTTTCTTCCTTAAAGCACAACTCAAAGTTCTGGTCCAACTTTCTGAGGAGTGCTGCATATTCAGGCAGTCTCGGCTTCACCAGGTTGACCTCTCTCAGACTGGGGAAGTGTGCAATGTTTCCTGTGAAGAGGTGAAAGAGCTGCTAAGTCAAAGTCCCAAGTCATCATCACATAAAATTACATCTCCACATTTGAACTATGTGGTGGTTTAACCCCCCAATCCAACCCCTTAGTGCTGCTGAGTGTCAAGTTAGGAGGCACTGGGTCCCATTTTATCAAAGCCTCCCAGTCCCAGGGCGGACACTCAAACCACTAGGCCACTGAGCTGGTTTTAAGTCCTCAATAAATAACAAATGTTCAAGCATAAATGTTGTTTTATGTACTTGAAAGAGTTTGCCCCTATGTAATTATGTACCCCATGAGACAGCAACACGTTTTTACTGCACAGCTGTGTTTAAACAGTGACACCTGCACATTTACTAATAACATTCCACATAATATCAAACACAATAAATGCACTCTTATTATGTGAGGCGCTCATAACATTCCTCCTTCTTTCACTTGATTAAATCATAAACACTACAACCAAATCTGTGTATCATTTGTTCTTTTCATTTTCAACCAAAGATCAAAAAATGACAAAGGTATGTTTTTTGTTTTGTTTTTGACAAAAAAGGTCTTGTTTTTCTTATTTTTAAATTTTGTCATGGTTTAAAAATACAAAACAGAAAAATGGGCCACAGAACCGACTTTGATGGTAATATTTAATGTGCCGGCTTTACATGGACCAGTCTTGTGTCGATGTGGTTATCCCTGACAGATGTGGATCCATGCGTCGGGAGCACACGGAGCCTCGATTACAACTAATTAGATGTGAAATGTAAGGTTGTGGGATATATTGAACGTGGATATTTCAACAAGCTGAGTGCGTTTCCCTAATATCACGTCTGCATAGATGCATTCATTACCCTTTACCCCTCAATAAACCACGTTCTCATCCAGTAAACAGCTCAGTGGTAGTTTCCCAAAGTTCTACAAAAACATCTCTGATTGTTGCTCATCAATATTAACACACAACAAATTAGACCTTCCTGAGAGCTAATGGAAACAACACCTGTCCAGGTAAACCCGACCGACAAACTGTTGAAATCCAACTCAGTCCTGCGGTGCTTTTTATTTATTTTTGTATCTGATGATAAAAAAACAACCAAAAAACAATCACCTTTTTATTGTATTATTTTTGGTTTTCAATTTAAATGGAAAAAACAAATGATACAAAGGTTAAACCACAAGAACATGCAAGCTAAATAAATAAATAAACCTCTGTATATTAGGCATTATGCCATCATAACTAGATGTGTGTGTGTGTGTGTGTGTGTGTGTGTGTGTGTGTGTGTGCGTGTGTGTGTGTGTGTGAGCATGTGTGTTAACCTACCTGCTAACAGATGTCGACAGAGTAGCTGCAGCTTCGACCTGAAGGCCTTTATGTGGTCAGACAGCTCAGTGGTGACCCGAACCTTCCCTTGAGCAGGTCACTGACATCCACCATAAAAGCCACGTCACAAAACCATTTGTCGTCTTTCGAGGACTTTCGCCCCCCCCCCCGGTGGTAAAGCACATCTGTGAATCCACCTCCTCTAGAAGGGCTCTGAACTGGCGGTGTGAGAGCGTATGCAGTTGATGATTTTGACCACGTCTCCCGCCACTAGCTTTGGTGCATAGTTGTTCTTGGTGCACGATGCAGTGGTATTGTGCCACCTTACCTCCACATTGGGAAACCTGGGAAACTAGTGTGGTGAGGCCTGCTTTCCTCCCAACCATGGCAGGTGCTCCATCTGTCGTTATCCCAACCAATTTCTCCCAGCTCAGCCCGTTAGTGTCCAGTACTCGCTCAACTACTGCAAACAACTCCTCACTTTTGGTTGTTCTGCATAGCGCAGGGCTGCCAACACTCACGCATTGAGCGTGAGACACACGCATCTGACCCCCTTCACACGCTCTCACGCCACACTTCCAATTTCTCACGCTGAAAAAGCACCACAGTGAGGTTAGTTGGACAGTGGATATTCAACAGACATTACTCCACAGTTCACTAGGGTCACCGATGAGTTTATATCATCGGTTTATATGCCGTGCGCTATGATGTATGTGCGCGCTGCGCCAGAGAGAGACGGCGGTCAGCTGTGTTCCGAGGACTCGCTCATGAAAGCGGTGGTTCGCTTAGGGACCGTCAACAATTTCTAGTCATTTGAGAATGCATACAAAAAGTCAAAAGCTTCCAGCTTCATTGATTAAATTATTCAAAATTCTCAGTTCTGTTCCTAAACTAGACCAACAAGACATAATGTTTTTTGACACATTTAATACAATCTGATCTTTTTTTATTAAGATTTTCATAAAAAATTAGATATTTTCTTCAAAAGCTTCCAGGTAAATTGATTAAAAAAAATAGTAAAAACCAATTGTGTTACTAAGGTAGACCAATGCAATGAGACACAACAGTTTTTAACATACTTCATACAATCTGATCTTTTTTGTTAGGATTTTCATTAAAAATATATCATTTTTTCAAAAGCTTCTAGGTAAAATGATAAATACTCAAAACCAATTCCCAGAGGTGGCAGCTTGGAACTACCAAGCAATAGGATTCCTTTGGAGTGGAAGGAATGGAATTGATTTGGGGTCATTGATCAATTTATTTGGAAGCTATATAAGACAAATTAGTTATTTTATTTTATTTAACCATTATTTATCCAGATGAGTCGATTGAGAACTCATTCTCATTTACAACAACGATCTGGCCAAGAGGCAGCAGCAACAGACATACAGTTAGCTTTACACCAAAGAAAAACAGATAAGATAAAAAAATGCAGGATAAAAATAAGATAAAACAGCTAGACATAAGGACAAAGGACTGTTTTCATATATAATATGTACGAGCCATCAAAAAAGACTTAAAACAATCTTTACTCCGAAGCACGCACATTGATCAGAAACTATTGATTGCAATGAATTATTGAAGGTAGATAATGGAACGTAGGTAGTGAGCTTTAGTGATTTTTGCAGTTCATTCCAGTCATTGGGAGCAGCAAACTGGAATGAGGAGCGGCCAAAGGAGGTGCGAGCTTTGGGAATAACCATAGAGATTAGGTTACTGGAACGTAAAATGCGCTGGTTGTTGGAAATGATGAGTAATGTTATTTAAATATTTTTTAAAAATCTGACTCAATGAAATTTGTTAAAAACTGCTGTGGTCTAATTAAATAACAACTGACAATTGATTTTGAGTCATTTGATCACAAAACCTGAATGCTATTGAAGCAAAATACAGAAATTATCATAAAATATTAAAAAAATTGATCTCTTTAAATTAAACATGTTAAAAACTGTGTAAAACTGTGGTGTCTCATATAGCTTGGTAACAAAACTGTGAGTAATTTGTTAATTTACCTGGAAGCTTTTGAAGAAAATAACTTAATTTTCTATAGAAAGTTTAATAAAAAAAAGATCAAATTGCATAATATGTTAGAAACTGCTGTGTCTCATTGGTCTAGCTTAGTAACACCATTGGAAATTGGGTTTGAGTATTTTGATCAATTTATCTGGAAGCTATTGAAAAACAAACTATTTTTCATTAAATTACTTATATAAAATGATCAGATTGTATGAAATATGTTTCAAACTGATGTGTCTCGTTGGTCTAGTTAAAACACAACTGAGAATTGATTTTGAATTATTTAATCAATTAAGCTGGAAGCTTTAGATTTTTTTGAATGCTTTCTCAAATGACTAGAAATTGTTGACGGTCCCTAAGCGGACCATCACTTTCATCAGCGAGTCCTTGGAACCAAGGGCGTAGATTTGGCATGGACGGTGGTGACGTGTCCCCACCAATATCCAGCAACGACCAAATAGTCCCCACCAATAATTTGACCACCTCTGCTAAAAAACAACAAGCCATTCAATGTCTCGTTACTCTAGAGGCGCAGAAAGGGTTGAATGACGATCTCTCCTTGAGTCCTACCCTCTTATATATACAGTCTTTGGTCCTACCACCGTACCGCATATGGACGGTGTGATTGGCTGTCACGGGAGACTCACGTGAGACAAACTACGCCGTCGCCGGTCGTTAGCAGCACACATGTATACGGTTAGCAGTGCCAAAGCTAGAAGGAAAACGTTGCAGTCATATGCAAGACTCCTGTGTTTGTAATGCGACGTGAGTGACACAGAGGGTCCTGAGAGGACGACGCTACCTGGATAACAGCTGCACATGAAGAGAGGCTCTTTTATTAACGCCACCGTCATTTCACATTACAGCAGTCAAGTTCCCCAACAACACACCCACACACTTCTGGTCACCACAATAAAAGCGCTGTTTACCACATCCTGTCTGACTGTGTTTATTAAAATAAGAGTCTCACAAAAGTAGTTTACATGAGGATGGAGGCAAAAATAAGGTTGAGGACATGAGCTATTTTTTCCCCAAAGAAACGTGTAAGTCACTTAAAGTTAGGTTTACTAATGAAATGAGTCCATCATAATAACGTTATTGGCAACGCTATAGGCTTTAGCGCTCAGCAGGTAAATCATCTGTAGCTCATTAGAGATTTACCTGCTGATTTACCTTTCTCTCAGAGACAAAGACAACTAGCCATGTTAGTCATGGTTCTCTTTCTCTCTGAGTCTAACTTCCATTCAGACTGAGAGAAATCTGCAGCCTTGTACAGATATTATCAGCCTAGAGAGACACTTAGTCCTTTAAAGCCTGACACATGAAATAATAATCAGAAAACAGTTTTTAAATGTTGAAACATTTTTGACTAATATTAATACAACAATAATTTACTTTTACAACAAACTAAATACTATTTGTACTTGGCAACTTTAGCTTCCACCAGAGGGCAGAAAACATGTCAATGATTCAATAAAGCAGCTTTTTGAGGAAAAACTAATCTTATTATTAAAAAGAAAGAGCTCTTATAACCTTAGATATGTGTGTAGATAAGAAACAATTGTTGTTAAAGGGTTAAACTGACATGTTTAATATTAAAATGCTGGTGACACACAATAGCTTTTCAATGACATTAAACATTACAAATAAGTAGGTAGAATAGTACATGTGTGAAATCAGTACGGTATTGTTTTTATCATGGAAGGAGAAAACAACACAAGTTCGGGGCGGGGGGGGTTGATTTATAAGACCAAACCTACGCCATCGCTCGGAACACAGCTGACCACCGTCTCTCTGTGGCTCAGCGCACGGCATGAAAACCCTCTACTGACTGTAGTGAACCAGGAGTGAATGTCTGTCGAATAACCAACGTCCAACTAACTTCACCGCGGTTGAAGACCCCCCTACCCCGTTATT
>SSNS01000578.1:144837-167797 GCA_006937985.1 Aphyosemion australe
CATGGAAAACTTCAAAAGTTGGCAGCCCTGATAGCGTCTCAAGTCCAGCCAGCTCCTGAGTGATTTCCATGGATTCATTCATGAAAACCAAAAGTTGTGCGGAGTCTGAAATGTCTCGTCACACGCCAAAGAAAAGGCAACAAATCCGGCAGCCTTTGCTTTAAATTGCTTAACGTCCCGAGACATACCTTCAACGCGGCGTGTCACAGTATTTCATGACAGGCTGATTTGGGAGAAAGCTTTCACCGGAGACAGGCAGCCGTGAACAGACACTCCTTAATAATTCCCCCGGTGAAAATGATCTCCCTGCCCAGACAATTAGCACAGAGATCTCATAGCTGGCCCGTGTCGCTCTGTCCTGAGCTGTTGAGGGCCGTGAAAGACTCTCTTGTTGAGAACGAAGTTTAGCTAGCAGCTCCCTCGACTTTTCCTTTGGCGCATCACCTTTGTGTTGCAAAAGTCCTGCATGCTTTGTCTCGTAGTGGCGACAGATATTCTATTCCTCTAGTAAAGCAACAGACTGGTTATATATAAGGCAGATCGCTTTAGCATTGACATCAGTAAAATTAATTCTTCCTCCCAGTGTTTTTTAAATGTCTTTTGTCTGTGTGCCACTGACGATGCCGCTCCATGTTGATAATAGCTATTTAAGCTAGCAGGCGGAGTGGTGACCCGCGAGTTTGGAGCAAGTTTGATCCAGTTTGGGCACCCCTGGTTTAGATTCTGATCCCGTTTGGCTGCGGTGGGACTACGCTGAGCTGGAAAATATCGTACAGTGGAGGGAGTGGTGCTGAAGAGAAGAGATCAGCTTGCAGAAAGAAACAAGGGAGGGACTGAAAGAGATATGAAGAGGAGGAAGGGAGACAAAAACCACTGCCAACAACACATGAATTGTGATGAAGACACCATCAGTGATGACAGCTTAAAGTAGATCAGGGTGCATGTGTTTAGGCAAAAACACATGAGCAAAGAACACACACACTCACAACAACACACACCTAGCCCGCTGGCTGGTTTGATCTCAGGAGACTGGCGAGAACATGACTGGAAGAGTCGATGAGATGTGCAGCTTTTGGAAGAATGGTTGGGGGAGGTCTCCGAGAGGACCTGTGACATTAAAATGACAACCATTAACACAACTCATCACAGACCCGAGGAAGTAAAAAACCTAATAAACACTTCTGTAGTTTTAAAAAGCAAAAAAGAGCAGCTCATTAATTTACAGGTCGCCAGTAAAAAGCTCATCTCCTGAATGCAGAGACAGTTACTCTACAGGCTGGTACCTCCATGGAGCCCGCCTTGCGACTGTGGATCATCGGTGACTTTCTCTGGAGGTTAAGAAGCTCAGAAACAGGAAGTGCCTCATCCGTCTGGTCCTGGGAAAGATCCTCTAAACTGCCCTGATTGGGCTTCTTGTCTTCATTCTGATTGTGAGAGAAGATAAAACAACGGGTGTGGCCTTAAACTGGTATCGCAAGGGCTTCCCAGAATGACTCACAAAGCTTAAGAAGGTTTTCATATTTCTCATGACATGTTCAAAAAACCCAGAGGATCAAACTCTCTCGAGCATCACAGGCCTCTAAAACTCTTCATCTGGGTTCTGTGAGTCAGCGAAGAAAAGAACAGTGAGACAACTTCCAGAAGGGTTGGTGACCAACTAGTAATGGAAACATGACCTTAAACTGCCAGCAGCTTGAGACTTTGTGAGGCTAAAGCGGGGCTGTGAATTTTACCACTTAGTCACTTGAGGAGTTGAAGCTTTGCACAAAGACGTTGTTTTTGAGTGTAGTTTCGTCATATTTGTTCCAACAATTCATGTGCACAGCTGGCATGAATGCATCCCAAACACCTCAGGAGAGCTTTTAATTAATAGTCATAATGAAAGATAAGTAGGTTCATTTGGAATGTTTACTTAGGAAAGTGCTTTAAGATGACTCTTGTTGTGATTATAAATTATTGCATTAAATGTTGCAGGAATTTCTTTAAATATCCAGAAACTTTTGTATAACTTAAAACCTTTTTTTAAAAATTGCTACTATTAGTCACTAGTCGTGTGCAACAACGATGTATGTGTAAAGTGTGACGGCAGGGACTGGACCACATAGGTATGTATGCATTGTTATCAAGCAAATTTTTGCAAATATTTAAAAATCTTCAAAATTAACCCTTTGACTGCCCCACCAAAAAAAATACAATGAAGAAATGATTTGTTTATATTTTCTATTCCTCTTGGTCAATAATGATCACATTCAATCATTTTTACTTATAAACACCTCCTAGTTTTTTAAATATTACCCTCTACCAAACGGTTGAGGTGTATGTCTATGGTAAAAATATGAAAAGTCGGACAGACATAACAAGTAGGGGAAAAAGTAAAGATTATACTCATTTTGGAAATAAAATAACCACCCAAGTCTTTGACCCACTTTATTTTGGTAGCAAGACATCAAACTTTGTTTGATTCTGTTTCATCAGTGGAGATTATTCTAACAAACCCACAAATTTAGATCAGAAACATTACATACAACTACTGAAAAAGTTGCATAGAACATGCAAATTTACTTTTGACGTTTCACTGTGGTGTTGAAACAGTATAAACATTTTTTCAGATTTCTGTCATTTCCACTTTGCACTGGAAAGCAGAGAACACATCGACAGTTCTTGCAGCTGCACCATTATATCTTGATCATTAGAACCTCTGGTGGTACACTGCGAAGCATTCCTGATTTGCATTCAAGCACAGAAAAACGTTGCATTTTTGGCGTTTCCATCTTGACACACCCTTTGGACAGTAACTGCATCGGTCGTCGCTTGTCAACGGCCAAAGCTGGTTGTGGTTGTGAGGGTCGTGTTGTGTGGCGTTACTTTGATGGTGGTGGAGAGCTGGTTGATGGTCGGCCAACTTTGGATGCTGGCTTGTTGACTTGTTTCAAGCTATGGGCAACAGCCAAGCCGAATCTTTTCAATGTCATTGGTTTCTGATTCAGTTGTCCACATTCCCTCTTGTAGAGCATCCATTAATGTGCAATGCATAGATCAAGCATGTACCCAAAGAGTGGCATGTACCATCTTGCAGACTTGGCTGGGGTCTTGTACAGCTGTACCAGCATGTCAGAGGGATCAATTCCTCCCATGTGTTCATTGTAGGCATGGATGAGTGATGGGCATGGGATGGAAATCTTGGCCTTGGACTCTTTGCTCCAGCGTTTGACAGCTGACATTGGCATGACCCCAAAGGCATTACGTAGCAGGTTCACACATTTGTTGTCTGACCAATATATCCTCTGCTTCTTCCAACGGAACAGTTTTTAGGACATGTTTCCTTTTTTTGCTCTTTTTTTGAGACAGCTGTGTAGATCTGCTTGTTGAAGGAGCATCTTCTTCCAGGGAAACATAGCTTTCATTATTATTATCAGCAAAGCATCATTCAGTTCACCATCAGAGTCCTGAGAATTCCAGGTACAAGGGCCAGGTAAGTGCGTTGTCTTGTTCCATAAAAGGATTTACAATCCATCTAATAAGCATAAAAGAAAAGGAAATTGCAGATGTTGTAGGTGTTTTTTGTTAAAATTTGAAAAATTGTGATATTTCTACATGCCATTTCAATTACAGAAAATGAGTAAATCTTTATACTTTAGAAATCATTATAAAATATTTGTCCTGGAACACATTAGAACATGTAATATTTACACGTATAGATCATTAAATGATTTTACTTCATGGAAAATAGTCAATTTAACATGTTTAAAAAGAAATTCTAAACATTAGCTTAGTTTTGCTAATCTTACCATCAATTGACAACTCAGCCGTTTGGTTGAGCATGTTTTAGAAAAACGATTACTAATTTATTACAGTTGTTTTCTGGAATCAAATGACATAATAATGTTCAGCAAAGACTGACATGATTTTACTGTGGAAACATGTACTTACCTTTACAAAAAACTAGCTAAAACAGGCCGTGTGTAGAGAGTGATTTTCTGGTTGGAGGGCATGAGATGAGGCCTGTGATTTCCTCAGTGAGTGCCACCTAGTGGATTTCTTTAGTATAACACAACTCAACCAAGTGGTAGAGATGGCTCAATAAGGTAGAGTTAAGTTAGGTTTTCCTGTCCATTAGATATAGTGTCTTAAAATACGCTCCACCAAATGGTTGAGCAGGCTGTCAAAGGGAAGGCTCCTAACTGGAGCAAACAGAAGAGCTCACATCACTCCTATACGTGTTCCAACAAGGCTGTGACATCAGCAAGGAGGTGGAGTCATGTTTTGGGCCAGAATCATGGGAAAAGAGCTGGTCGGCCCCTTTAGGGTCCCTGAAGGTGTGAAGATGACCTCGGCAAAGTATGTTGAGTTTCTGACTGACCACTTTCTTCCCTGGTACAGAAGGAAGAACTATGCCTTCTGTAATGAAATCCTCTTCATGCATGACAATGTGTTGCACACTCGAACAATAACCATGTCCAGGCGTGCGTGAGTTTAAAAGAACTCGTTTATTCTTCCTTCATCTGGAAATACAAAAAACAAAGCACTCAGTCCAACGTGCGTCACACGGCTGGCGGCCATCGCCTACTGAACTGCGCATGCGTCACCAAACTTTCTATTAGGACCCCGGCTGCCCTCAGTGCCCATCTAAAATCCTGATTATACTTCCCCTTTAGCAAGAGTCTCACAATTATCAATACACATTCACCTAAATAACCTGAGCTAAACTGTAACTGAACTCAGCCTTTTCTTTTACAAACAAAATAAAAATAATTACACAGCATATTCAAATGGGAAAATATTCAAAAAGGGGGGGTCCTGTTCTCTAGTCCATTAACAATAACTGGTTCCCCACAAATGCACCATCTCATGCTGCAAGGAACACCTCTGCATCAATAGCTGCTATGGGGATAAAAGGAGAGAAAGTCATGGTGTAGTCTCCATCCTCCCCGGACCTCAGTCTAATTGAGAACCTTTGGAGCATCCTCAAGCTAAAGATCTATGAGGGTGGGAGGCAGTTTCCATCCAAACAGCAGCTCTGGGAGGCTGTTCTGACAACTTGCAAACAAATTCAAGCAGAAACTGTCCAAAAACTCACAAGTTCAATGGATGCAAGAATTGTGAAGCTGCTAGCAAATAAGGGTCCTATGTCAGAATGCAACCTGAGCTGTTAAAACGTTTAAAAAGTTAAAATGTTGTAAAAGTGTGATTCAGACAGCTTTTGATTCCACTAAATATGCTGCAAACACAACAAATGATGATTTTCAGTTCTTTACAACTTCTAAAGTGTTTTGAAGCTTCCCGTGCCTATTAATGTGGAACAGCTCATTGTAAGACAGTTATTTAAAGGAAAACTTCTGTTATCATTAGGGGATTGGTTCAATAACATTTGAGTTGCACTCTTCACAGTTGATGACATGATAATTATTTTGACTGTTGTTCACATCAATTACTTAGATTATTGAGACATAAATCATTTGGAACAGGGTGTACAGTTAAAAATATGTAGTGGGATGAATCTACCTATCTTTTCCTTTTCAAGCACTTTGTTTTGATTTCTTGTTTTTTATGTGACCCTTGTCCTGTCCTGTCTAACTCTTATCTAACCCTAACCCCTTGTCTCCTGTCAATCCTCCAGAAAAACTGCTGCCTGGCTGTCATACTTTTTCACCTCGAGTTACTTTTGAATTAAGCAGATCTAAGGGATCTACCAACCACAAAAATAGCAGAGTGCACACTGTGCAGCCACACCACTGAAGTGCAGCACGAATAAAAGACAGAAAGTACCAGAGAATATGAGCGAAAATGAACGATCGTGTGCAAATTATATTTTTTGGTGGTGCCACTTTGAGAATGTTACTGTGCGCTGTGCGCAGCTGCCTGTGGACAGTGTTGGGGAGAATACTTTGTAAATGTATTTAGTTACAGAATACTGAATACCTGCTTTAAAATGTTTTTTGTAACGTATTCCGTTACTTTGCCTAATCCTGGTACTGTATTCTAAATACGTGGAATACTTCCCCTTAAAAACAGCGTCTATTAAATGTATTGGTAGCTACTCCTACAGGAAAAAAGTGGGTATATTAAATGGGGAAAAATAAATTAAACAATTTAATTATTTTTGTTACTTTAATTATCAAAGTGTCAATAGATTGAATTTCTTTTTCTGTAATAAAGTGAAAAAATGCTTGACCATAGCACAGCATTACTGTCTGTAATATTGGAACCAAAGCAGCCCCAGACGTCTGGTGCCAGTCCAATCACAGCGCTCTGTTTGGTGGGCAGGATGCTGCATCTTCTTTGACAGTGTATGACCATAGACATGAATACGTAGACGCCCCATTGAGCGCTGGAGAGCGTAACAGCGTTGCCGCCATATTGGATGGGTCTCCTCATCCTCCAAAGTTAATGCAGAGTGAGCANGTGTTTTTTTTCAAGTCAAGTTCGGAGTTGAACATAACCACCGCCAGTATTTAACTCCGTTAAAACCAGTAGCTGTATAAATGAAAGGTTAAAACCTAATATTAACAACATAAATACTTTTTTCTGGTGAGAAATGGCCACCAGCATGCTGCAGCCTCACTCATGTCAAAGTCATCCTAATATATTGATCTGGGCAGCGGAAGATTTAAGGAAGCTGGAGTACAAACACGTGATGAGATCATTTCATAATGTTGTAACATTTCTGCAGCACTAAAGCAGAGTTGTAACATTTTGACCTTAGCAGTGGTTTATTAAAGTATTCAAGCAAACAGCTGAGATAAAGCTGCATCTCCCTGCAGCTCCAGCTCTTCCTGAACGTTTAATCAGAACCAACTCATCAGAGCAGCATGAACACAACAATAACCTCCTAAGAACTCTGGAATATTTTCAGATGTTGTCATGTTTGGTGTTCTGTGAGTTAGTCTCACAGTAATTCTTAATTATATGATGATCCCTAATCATTTCCTGATCATTTTTGTCAGGCATATTTTTTCTTTTGTTCTGAGCAGAGGGACTGTCTAAACCTCATGGTAGAAAATGGTTTACATTTTGCAAAAAAATCACATTGATGATTTTTTGTAAGTATTCCAACAAATTACTGTAGCAATAAAAGGTATGTAAATGTCAGAGGTCCCTATAACCCACTGATGCAACTCTGCAGCATGCGAGGACCTTGTGAGAAATTTGAGTAAACTTTGAGAATGTGGGCACAATTATAAGTTATTCATCAAAAACTCCATTGATTATGAGCCGGCGCCGCACCCCCCCGCGCGATCCGGCATCAGTTTTGTCCTCAGTGAACTTTGGTCCGACATCACTACTTTCGTTCCGGTAACGTTTGATTTACAAATTAAGCACTGCCCACAACGCCTTGGTTGGCACATCCTCCAAGAAACAGTCCACCATGCATTTGTTTCCAATCAAAGCTTTTAACTTGTTATGATGGTGTGTGGAGAGATGGCTAGCATAAGTGGCACCCACAGTTTTCTTTGTCTTTTCTTCCATTTGCATTTGTGCCTCCAGCTGTCCAATCCGCTCACAGAGCTGTTCATACACTTTTCCCTCTGTGTCAGCTTGGGATGCAGTAGGTTGTTGTGGGTGTACGGCTGCCTGAACATCCACCTTCATATTCTCAGGTTTTATCATCAATCCTCTTGGACCTCTGCAGCCCCTCGAGAAGTGTCCCAACTGTCCACATTTATAACAATGTTCACATTGGTCACCTCTGTTTTGCTCCTCACAGTCTTTACATCCCCTTTTCACACTCCTCTTTGTTCTGTATGCAGGCTGAGCATTGATCATGCTTTTTTTCATCTCAGCAATTTCCTCTCTGAGCATTTTTACTGTTTCATAAAGTTCTGACTCCCTTGGACTGTAAGCTGTAGGTGGTTTACGGATTTTAGGCTTCACGGCTTCATGGATTGTCATAATGGCATCAGCTGCAGCCTGATTTTGTTGTCTAATCTGCGTCTCTGTCTGAAGCTCGTTCACTCTCAGAGTTTTAGTGTTGTTTTTCCTTTGTTTGGACTGTCGCTCTGAATCCACACTCGCAGCCTCATTCATCTTTTCGATAAGAGTCTCATCAGTCACGTTCTGATCATCAAGGTAAGGTTTAAGCTGAAACATAATATTGTCACTCAACAGCCCAGTACTGACTGACCTCAGGAACTTCCTTTTTATGAACTCAGTGCTGTACTGCTCATCCGTATCCATTTCTCTTGAAGCCAGCAGCAGCCTCTTTTAACTCAATGGCTCTAAAGAGGAAATTTTGAGGACTCTCACGGCTGTCTTGTGTAATGTTTATTAGTCTCTGGTAAATATCGGCAGAGCTGTCCTCCTTGAAATGTCCCTTTAATATCGCCTTCAGCTGGGGCAGGGTCAGGTCACGTTTTATTTCCAGCATGTCACGAATACTTAAACCAGGGCTGATTGACTTAATCACAGCCTCTATGATTTCTGCTTCACTGTGTCCTTTACTCAGGCCTCTCTCAATCTGGTGCATTAGATTTGTGTATGACAGTCTGTCTTTCTGCCCCTTCTCTCTGATTTGACCACATATTTTAAAATCTCGTCGTATGGTCACTTCTGGCAGTTTGTTACCTGTGTGTGGAGTCACATTTTCAGTTCTCTGTGGCCTGCTGATCTGTTCATTCAGTCTCTTAACTTCCTCTTGCAAAGCTTGGCTGTTAATACAAAGCTGTGAGTATTTTTCTGCAAGCTCGCTCTTTTCCGTTTCAGCGTCGGCCTGCATCACTCCAAGAGAGCCGCTGGGGCGTTAATATCTCGGTGGGACCTCCAATATTTTGTTGCACACTCGAACAATAACCATGTCCAGGCGTGCGTGAGTTTAAAAGAACTCGTTTATTCTTTCTTCATCTGGAAACATAAAAAACAAAGCACTCAGTCCAACGTGCGTCACACGGCTGGCGGCCATCGCCTACTGAACTGCGCATGCGTCACCAAACTTTCTATTAGGACCCCGGCTGCCCTCAGTGCCCATCTAAAATCCTGATTATACTTCCCCTTTAGCAAGAGTCTCACAATTATCAATACACATTCACCTAAATAACCTGAGCTAAACTGTAACTGAACTCAGCCTTTTCTTTTACAAACAAAATAAAAATAATTACACAGCATATTCAAATGGGAAAATATTCAAATGGGGGGGGGTCCTGTTCTCTAGTCCATTAACAATAACTGGTTCCCCACAAATGCACCATCTCATGCTGCAAGGAACACCTCTGCATCAATAGCTGCTATGGGGATAAAAGGAGAGAAAGTCATGGTGTAGTCTCCATCCTCCCCGGACCTCAGTCTAATTGAGAACCTTTGGAGCATCCTCAAGCTAAAGATCTATGAGGGTGGGAGGCAGTTTCCATCCAAACAGCAGCTCTGGGAGGCTGTTCTGACAACTTGCAAACAAATTCAAGCAGAAACTGTCCAAAAACTCACAAGTTCAATGGATGCAAGAATTGTGAAGCTGCTAGCAAATAAGGGTCCTATGTCAGAATGCAACCTGAGCTGTTAAAACGTTTAAAAAGTTAAAATGTTGTAAAAGTGTGATTCAGACAGCTTTTGATTCCACTAAATATGCTGCAAACACAACAAATGATGATTTTCAGTTCTTTACAACTTCTAAAGTGTTTTGAAGCTTCCCGTGCCTATTAATGTGGAACAGCTCATTGTAAGACAGTTATTTAAAGGAAAACTACTGTTATCATTAGGGGATTGGTTCAATAACATTTGAGTTGCACTCTTCACAGTTGATGACATGAGAATTATTTTGACTGTTGTTCACATCAATTACTTAGATTATTGAGACATAAATCATTTGGAACAGGGTGTAGTTGAATAACCCTAGATAAAATCCTGATTCTTCTCAGTGACCAGCTTCCTGCTGCTCTGAAACCAGTCAGTGATCTTCTGGTTTTGCTACTAAGCCTCCACATCTCCACTCCCTGGATATTATCTGTGCTGGCTTCCAACCCCACTCTGATCTTCAACCACCTCATCCTCCTCTACCTCCAGTCGCTCATCCACAGCCATGCGCAACCTGGTCCGCCCTCCTCCGCCAACCTGCACCAGATCACTCCAACCCTGGAACCGGCGTCGCCCCCCCAGCACCTTGAACTATCCTGTCTGTAAACCCCTCACAAATATTGCTACTCACACACCAAGTTGCCTCCTTTCACATGGATTACCAACCACAGTCCTCTTTACAATAAAGCTCTGGTCTCCAGAGTTCTGTCTGCATGTGGGCCACTCATGTCAGACCATGACAAACGCAGCTGAACATCCTTTTATTTAAAGCAGTCTTACTTAAAGGAGTCATGACCTGAAATCTTCACTTTTCCACTTGAAAAAATGTCTATGGCCCGGTGGCCTAGTGATAGAGTGTCCGCCCCGGGACTGGGAGATCTGGGTTCGATTCCCGGTCGGGTCATACCAAAGACTTTGAAAAAATGGGACCCAATGCCTCCTCGCTTGACACTCAGCACTAAGAGGTTGGATTGGGGGGTTAAACCACCAAATAGTTCTTGAGCGCGGCCACAGCTGCAGCTCCCCGCTCCCCACCATGGGGATGGGTCAAATGCGGAGATGTAATTTCACCAGTGTGTGATGATGACTTGGGACTTTAACTTGACTTTAACTTTAAAGGAACTAGAGGCAGGAAAAAAGAAACGATGCTCACGAGCGACGCGCCCGGCTCTGCGAGTAACTGCAGCCCAGCACGGGAGCGTGCACAGACGGCTATGTTACACAAACACAAAAATACCATTACCTGACCCTCTTCACACGCTCTCACACCACACCTCCAATATCTCACGCTGAAAAGGCAACTCCCCGCCGCTCTCACGGACAATATTGCGGCGAAGCAATCCACGCTGCAGCCCTGATCACAGCTAATGCTACTACTGTAGCATGATCACAGCTAATGCTACTACTGTAGCATGTTCACAGCTAATGCTACTGCACGCTAGCTCTCTCTGAGTCATCGGTGAGGTCAGATCATTGTCATATCATCTCTAAACACAACCTATAATGTTTCTTACCTGCTCACTAGGAAATGAGCCATGGCAGCATCCTTTTTGAGTCCCAGATATAGTTGAAGCAGCCTCCATTCGTCAATCACGTATCCGATATAGATTCGGGTCCCTGCCTGTCTTTTACCATATTTGGTTTTTGACTCACGAGATGCCGCTGAATAAACTTCCTTTGTGCCACGCTTGGTCGTTTGCTGGTTGCAGTAGAATCCATTCCCACAGTTCTTCTTTTGGAGTTTGGCGGTTGGCAAGCAACTTAAGGTGCAATAGCGCCACCTACCGATCTGCAGTGTCGAACACATTTTCTTTCTGTTTTGAAGCTGTCGTGAACGCGCAAGCAGTGTCAATTGACGCCATATTCGTAGGGCAGCGCGGGAAATTCGTGACCGAACTGCAGCGCATTTTGCAGCAAACAGCCTGTTCAAGAAAATGGAACGATACATGGGTGGCCTCATTCTTTTTGGTTTATAACGCTTCATCACCCATTAGCTTTGAAAAAATGAACATACATGTTTAATTTTTTACAGATTTTTTAAAGATCCTGCCTCTAGTTCCTTTAATGGCTTCCTGATGATTTTTCACTGGCTGAGAAGCCGATATTTAACATTGAAGCGTTTGTTTAATCTTGCCTTCTTCAACCAGCTCACATGCACCCCACAAGCACGCGCACTCCAACACCAGATTAGCCTAAATGTCGACACAAAGGCCGATTATAAACAAACATGAACAAAAAGCAAACAAACCAGCACAACAAAGCTCATTTCATAATGTGAAACGCATAAATTATGTCTTACCGTTGACGACTCATGTTATAATCCGTGTTGGGAAACAAAACTCCGATCGGTTTGTGTATTCCATCTTCACAACAGCATAAGAGCTGATGCCTGGCTGTTAGCTTGCTTTGTCCCAACTCAACAACAAGCGAGGGCGCTATTACGCACGAGGCGAGGCCCGGGCTCGTACTGTTGGATCCCGTAGGTCACTGCCAGGTCGGGTTCAGTTATAACTTTTGTTGTTTTGGAGCGAGATGCTGAAGCTGCTTCCTGCTTCCTTCCACCAATCACCGCGCCCCTCAGTCCCGCGCGCGTCCGAGACAGCCGAAATATCGCGTGTGATCTCGCGAGAAAATATGCCCTTCACAAAAAAGGATTAAAAAAATCATTTTTAATTTATTTTTCCAATACAATTTATTAATGGTCTAAAAGACTATAATAGGATGTAGATATCCACGCTGTTATAGGTGATGACTCCTTTAAATCTTTACTTTATTTCTCAGTTTTTAAATCACCTTTCTTCTTTTTTTCTAAAGATCTTTTACATGATCTTTATTCTTTTGATTGTTTTGAACCACGTTTTAGTTTATATGGTTTTTCTGTGACAGCTGCTATATAACCAAACTTTACTTAGTAAAGCCACATGAGCGTGGGGAAAGGGGAAACCCCATTAGACATGCTGACAAACACTGTTCCCAGTGAGATAATGGCTCTATAGCTCTGTCACCATCATTCACTGGATTTCATTTGATGTTCCAGGTGGTTTCCACTTTAAAAGAGGTAAAAGGAACAACTGGATACTAACAGACAATCTGACAGCAGAAAATGGGAAAATACAATGTTTCAGATATAAAAACAGACACACCTGTTCACACACTGCCAGGCCAAACAAAAGTCTCCACCTGGATTTAACTAAGAAAACAGGTAGGAGCCTCCTATTGGGCAACTAGTTATTTAACCCACTGGTGCAATGAGCTGCTTCTCATTTCTTCAACAACCATGTGGAAAGTTAAGCCTAATTTATACTTGTCCGTCTGCGTCAGTGCGGAGACACGCAGCGCCACTTTGCGTCGACGCAAGGGCTCTCGGACGGGCTCGCGGGGGGTGACGGAGACACGCCCCCAAAGATAACTGTCCGTCGAGAGCCACGGAGAGCGCAAGCTTGTGATTGGTCAGGACGCCGCTTCCTTGAAATACGTCACCAGCAGCACCGCCACTGCCGACTCAAAAAATAAAGAGCGCTGAAGATATTTAGCGGCAGACACGGAGCAGATTGAAGAACGCCTCGCTGAAAAAGTTCGAAAATATGAAAGTTTATTCACCCGTGACTGAAGGAGCACAAAGATACACAGCAAGCGTTTTATTCGTTTACGGAAATGACGAGAAACGTGGGTTTAGAGGTGCTGACCGCATGAAGAGGTGGAGGAGAATGAGGGACAAATTCGTCTGTGTTAAAAACTCTCTAAAATACATTAAAACAATGTAAACATAGTAGTAAATACACTATCGTAGACCGGATACATGACTGTAATGGTGGCAGGATACCCCAGAAATGTGCTACGCCCTCTGCTGTCCAGGCGGGGGGTTGCTTTGCAACACCCCCCAGCCAACAGAGAAGTAGAAACATAAAATGTCAACGCGAATGCGTCTCTAGCCTGAGGAGCTGACGGAGAAGTATAAATCTAGCTTTAGCCTGGCCAGCCATACCAATGCTTCCTCATGGGAAGCAATGGGTCTGGTAACGCTCCTATTCAAATAACCCCACCCCCTGAGAGTTCTAGCCGAGCCAATCAGCGCTGAGCAGCGTACGTCACACACCGCGACGCTCAGTTTCTGATAAACAACGAAGATGGCGTCTGAAGTGGAGCTCGCTGCGGCTCTTTCCTCTGTTCTAAATGACTTGGACGTGTCTTTAAAACCACAACAAGAATTAGCGCTAAAAGCCTTTCTTCTAAAGGACTGGTGCTTCCTATTGGAGCTGCCGTAGTGGCCGGCCACCATCTTAGATGGGTCTCCATTCGCCCCCAGTGCATTCATTTCTACTGAGGAAGGTGCTTACCCAGCTAAAAACACATATCGTGGTGTCACCTTTACTTGCGCTAATGGAGTGTGGTGTGTGAGAGGCAGAGCGGTGTGACGAGGACAAGGATTTAAGAGGCTGCTGAGCAGAGAGTCACGTTGGGAGAATGGCCGGTCCAGCGGACGCGGAGCCCTGGTGCTGAGGGGGTGGGGTCGATCGCAGCTGCCTAGGGCTGCCGGCGACAAAGACAGCTAGCATGAGGTGAGCCGTTCCTCTGCGAGGAGGGGAGACTTGCTGCCTCCTGTAAGTAGCCAGGGCTGGGACAATAGAGGGCGCCGTGATCTGCAGGATCGCTCTCCCCTTCTGCTGTGTTGTCTGGTGGTTGCCAGGCCAGGGGACTGCGTTAATCCCGGGGGCGTTTGACGGCGCTGGAGCTCAGACCCCGGGGAGGGGTCACTACGGACAGAAAAGCTAATGGCTCTTACACACCAGCACCAGGTCGGTACGGCCGGGCCGAAAGATTTGGTTTCACATTCGGGGAGCCCGAGAATTTCCAGCGCCAAACTGGATGCTTTTTCAGCCCTCTTCCCAAGCCGGTCTGACTTGCGCCGAAACCAGTCCAACACACCCACTGCCGACTCATTGGTCGGCTCAAATTCATGCCTACCTTTAGGGGGAACCTCCGATTAGCGGATAGAATCAGCCAGCGGGGGCTTCCCGCATGCACGCTTCATTATCACTCTGAATGCGGAGGAGCTAACAAGCCTCTGACTGAAGCTGTTTTAGCTGTGTCCGTCTGCTGTGATCAGCGCGCACACACACACACACACACAGACACGCATACACACACACACACTGACACAGTGCTGCCACACAGCCTTTGTTTAATAAGGAAAACAGCAGACTTCTCCGCGCTCCTTTGACCCGCCCACATGCTTGGAGATGCGCTCAGACGTCACTGATATATTCGCGCCAATTTTTCGCGCGCATTTCTGAGACCGCCTATCACGTCCGCATTCCAAAGGTTGTCCTGGACGACGTGTGTAAACAACCTGGCGGGGCCGGGGCCGACTGAGGCCGACCGATCGGAGCCGACCCGGTGCTAGTGTGTAAGCGCCATTAGTGTGCTGCTTTGTGGTTGGGGGTGTTTTAGCGGTCTTGGATGGTTTTTCTCAGTGTCTGCTGCAGTGAACTGTTGCGCTCCAATAAAAGGATTTGTTATTGTAAACCGGCCATCTTGTGGTGGTTATTGGAAGGTTCTGACAAGGACTAGGTCTTAGTCCACAGCAAACCCACTTTCATCACAGGAGCAACAAGTAAAAAATGACGAAAAGCTGGGGTTAACTGCAGTGCAGCTCCGCGTGAACAGTGAGAGGGAGATTGTTAGCAGCGCTCCTTTGACGACTACAGCTAAAGAACTACAGCGTTGTGCGGTAAGTCGTCATTTCCGCCTTTTTTCGGGTTGGTTATTTTTGAGCTGGCTAGTCCCGCCCCTCATGGTGCTTGCTGCCTCTGAGTTCCCAGACTCTTCCGGTGTGTAGAATAGACAGAGGGAGAGTCTGGTAAGCCAGGCTAGTGGGAAGACACATCTGGTGGTGGTGGATTGGCCACCAGAGAGTCCAGACCTGAACCCCATTGAGAATCTTTGGGATGTGCTGGAGAAGGTCAGACTCTACCATCATCAATGCAAAATCTTGGTGGAACATTAATGCAACACTGGATGGAAACAAATCTGGTGCTGCTGCAGAAGCTGATGGAAACAACGCCACAGTGAATGTGTGACGTGATCAAAGCTAAAGGAGGTCCAACAGAATACTAGAGTATGTGACCTTTTTTTTGGTGGTAACTTTTTTGGGGCCAGGCAGTGTATTCCCAAAGCTTTCTAATAAGACATATTCACCTCTGAAGAGGCAGGGCGGAAACCAAAACCAAGAGGCACATTCTCTTCATCTTCACACCCTTTGACTCCTGGACTGAAGTGAAGCTCCACATGGAAGCGCTCCTCTGAGGAGGGATCCTTCTCACCACAAACACACAAATACACATAAAATCAGTCTATAAACCTGACAATGAAGCCAGGGGATGCAGCATTCAGGCCAACCTTGTTGTTGTCTTCATACAGCATGATGACGATCTGAGTCATGTAGTTGAGTTCAGTCACAGCACTCAGGTAGTCCATGGCCTGTTTCCACTGCTGGTCCTTCTCCTCCTGACACACATATTATTGCAAAAACTTTGATTATTGCTTGCATGAAAGAGTTGGGAGTCTCATTTAGTCCAGCAGGCCGGACAGGTCTTCAGTCATGGTCCAGGTCCTGATTAGTCCTGTCCAATCACCGTCAAAGGTTTCACACAAAGACACAAAAACAGTACACACATCCAGGAGTCCTCCATAGCGAAACATGCTGAGCAGGGAGTGAACGTGGCTCTCGCTGGTGAAGTAGAGCCGTGTGCGGACGTGACGACCAGGGGACATTACACCTCGAGAATACCTGGACACCAGGGGACAGAGAGGGCGTTAGGGGTATCTGGGTAACACAGAAGTCTACCATCAAAGCACATCTGTAAGATGAGGGCTTTAGATAAGAAAGTCATCTCTGTGTAGTTCTCACAGCGGGTGTAGCTTATTGACCGCCTCGTCCTCATGGGTCCTCTGAAGGTCCAGCTGAATTTTTTTCATCAGAGGAACACAGTAAGCCTGAGCGATGTCCAGCTTCTCTGCTTTACTGATGCCATATTCCTGAATATATCACAGTATATCATCTTAAAAAGATCTGACAGAAGATGCATGTGGTCCACCAAAACTGTAACCACAATGTTTCTGCTTTAACCTGTGGTATGACGATGTCAGCCAGTGCACGTGACAAACGAAACAGCTCCAGTGTGTCCTCTAGGCTGAGTGAGGCGTTGTGCTGAGAGTCGTATTTGATGCAGTCGTAGATGTCTGGGATCTTGCTGATGTCATAGCGACCGTTCTTCATCCGGAAGTCTCTCTCCAGCTTGGACCAGCGCTGTAACATCAGCTCCAGTGTCTCACTGTGGTAAAGCTGCAGATCTGAAGGAACAGCAGGGTTTGGGTCTGAACCTTTCCTTCATGCTGACTAAAGCCATGGAGCACTCAAAACCACCCACCTGCTGACTTTGGGTCCTCCAGTCTCTTTCGTATCTGAGAGGTGAGACTCTGGATGAGCGCGTAGACCCTGTCACAGGTTTTGACTGGATTCTCGATGACCTTCATAGAGTTCACTAGCGATGGGCTGCCTGTTGGAGCCAACTGGAGCACAATACAAATATATGTCACAGCTGGGTGTTAGTGTCATAAGTTTGAGACTTTCTGTTTTCAGGGTGGAACAATTATACAAAGAACAGCTTCAGTGATTTTTACATGCGTGTTAGAGTTAAAACATTCATCTAAATATGTGGTATCATGGCTGACTGCAGCTGAGCTTCTCTGTGCAGCATCAATACGATTTCACTATTGGACTAACCCAGTGGTTCTCAATTACTTTTGGTGAAGCCCCCCCTAGGGTACATAGATTTTTTTCGCACCCCCCCCCCACGGGGTAATGTGCGAGCGGGGGGCTACTTTGAATTGGCCCCCAAAATGCCTAGAAACGGCCCTGGGTGTGGGACTGAGTATTGAAGGTGACTGGAATTGTATCAAATAAATAAATATTACATGCTTATAACTTATTGCTTTATAAAGTTACAAACGAGTAGTGGGATAAATCTACCTGCATTTTCCTTTTCAAGCACTTTGTTTTATTTTTTTATGCAACCATTTTCCTGTCCTGTCTGTATTTTAGCTGCATCTCCTCTCAATCCTCCAGAAAAACTGCTGCCTGGCTTCATTTTTCACCATGAGCTACTTTAAGCAGATCAAAGCGATCTGTCAAAAATAGCAGAGTGCGCTGCGCTCGCTGCTGCGCCAGTGAGGTAAAGTCGCAGAAGCACGGGTGATGGAGCGCAGCAGCGGAGCGTCAGACACAAATAAAAGACAGAAAGTTCTTGTATTTTAATTCCAGAACTTGACAGGATGTCCAGACAGACCTCTGAATCCCTCTGTCAGCGCTTCTCTTCAGCGCTCGTCACGTGACATTTGCACACAGGCAGGTGACCAGTTCACGCGGAGCAGAATGTGCGTTTGGGCGGCAGCAGGAATGTTAATTAAAGTGAAATCGTTTAACTGTGTTGTTTATATGTTACTGGGGAACTCTGGTCAGCTTGTGTGGGATAAACATTAATGAAAAAAGAATGGATATTTAACGGTTTTATTGAATATTTATTATTATTTTAAAAATAAGCGAAAATAGATCATGCTGCCTCTGGCTGCGAACAAATGATTCTTTCCATTTCTCATATAAGAAAGAAAGGAAGTTATGTTCAGAAAAAACATTTTATTTAAATAAAATCAAACAGTGGTGCAGGGCAGCTCAGGGAAACAAAGATGAGGCATCTTTTTAACATGACCATGTTCAGTAGGGCTGTTTATACGTCACTACCAAACAAAAAATTGAAACAAAAAGTAAGAAAAATCTAAGTTTCTCTTCCATGGATCATTTGCACTGCTCCATTAAATAAAATCCATGTTTGGACTTTTTCTGTGTTCACGAATCAGTTCGTGCATGTTTTGTGGAATCTGTTTTATTCTCCGTCGGGGAAGCTCCGAGCGGGGTGGGGGGAGGGGTTGGGGGGGTCAGGTGCGGTGCACCGCGCCCCCCCTGCTCCTCCTCCGCGCCCCCCAAGGGGGGCGCGCCCCACTAATTGAGAACCACTGGACTAACCAAACAAATTGAGAAGCACCTGGCTGCAGCAAGATGGCACATGGAGCTCCACTACCGGCAGGAAGTGATGTCACCTCCATGACTTAAAGGAAGTAATCCTTTGACCCCGACGTCATACGACCCCCACCAAGATATCTTCTGTGTGTTTACGTTTTTTTATTATTCGTTTATGTTGAGAGTCCGCGTGAGCTAAAATGAACGTAAGTGACGGGTGTTTTTATTATTTTCTACTTTTTAAGTCATATATTTGCAAAGATGCATTCTATAATCATAGCATATCTTACAGGTGAAAAAAAAGATGCTAAATACGCATATTGAGAAAAACACACAGTAGCGACAATGCAATATGACCCTTTCCACAGGATCCACCATTTAAATTAAAGCCAAGATGCTCCTCTTTCCAACAATATAAGTTTCATTNACACACACGCACACACACACCCGCACGCACACACACACACGCACGCACGCACGCACGCACACACACCTGCACGCACACACACACGCACCTGCACGCACGCACACACCTGCACACACACACACACACCCGCACGCACCTGCACGCACACACACACACACACACGCACACACACTCACACGCGCGCACGCACACACACACACACACACACACACACGCACGCACACACACACACACACGCACACACACACCTGCACGCACACACACACACACACCTGCACGCACACACACACACGCACACACACACACACACACGCACACACACGCACACACACTCACACGCACACACACACACACGCACACACGCACGCACGCACACACACACACGCACACACACTCACACGCACACACACACACACACACACGCACACACACTCACACGCACGCACACACGCACACACACTCACACACTCACACGCACACACGCACACACGCACACACGCTCACACGCACACACACACACACACACACACCCGCACGCACACACACACACCTGCACGCACACACACACCTGCACACACACACACACCTGCACGCACACACACACGCACGCACACACACACACGCACACACACACCTGCACGCACACACACCTGCACGCACACACACACACACACACACCTGCACGCACACCACACACACACACCTGCACGCACACACACACCTGCACACACACACACACCCGCACACACACACACACCCGCACGCACCTGCACGCACACACACACCTGCACGCACGCACACACACACACACACCTGCACGCACACACACACACGCACCTGCACGCACACACACACACTGCACACACACACCTGCACGCACACACACACCTGCACGCACACACACACACACACGCACCTGCACGCACACACACACACGCACCTGCACGCACACACACAACTGCACGCACACACACACACGCACACACACACACACGCACACACACACACACACACACACACCCGCACGCACACACACACACCCACACACACACACACACCCACACACACACACACACACTCACACACACACGCGCACACACACACACACCCACGCACACACACACACACACACACACGCACACACACACACTCACACGCACACACACACACACGCACACACACTCACACGCACACGCACACACACACACACACGCACACACACTCACACGCACACGCACACACACACACACACACACCTGCACGCACACACACCTGCACGCACACACACACACGCACACACACACCTGCACGCACACACACACCTGCACGCACGCACACACACACACACACACGCACCTGCACGCACACACACACCTGCACGCACACACACACACACCTGCACGCACACACACACACACACCTGCACACACACACACGCACCTGCACGCACACACACACCTGCACGCACACACACACACACACACCCTCGCATGCACACACGCACACCCGTTGGCCGTGTGTCTCACACGTAATGCATGACAGTTGGCAGCCCAGATATACAGCTGAATGGAGAACTCTCCCCAGCTTTTAAAAATGCAAATATAACATTTCTGCTACACTAAATAATGATTTCTCTATCAAACTTCCAAAATGTCCGACTGGGGTAGAGAGTAATATCTTGCTCTGTGGAGGGGGCGGGGTTTGCAGCACTTTGTTCAGATTTCTCTGCTGTTTCAGACACCCTGTGGAGAAAACTCATTTCGGCCGCTTGTATCCACAATCTCGTTCTTTCGGTCACTACCCAAAGCTCGTGACCATAGGTGAGGGTAGGAACGTAGATTGACCATTAAATCAAAAGCTTTGCCTTTCGACTCAGCTCTCTCTTCACCACGACAGACTGGTACAACGCCCCCATCACTGCAGACGCAGCACCAATCCGCCTGTCGATCTCACGCTCCACCCTTCCCTCACTCGTGAACAAGACCCCGAGATACTTAAACTCCTCCACTTGGGGCAGGACCTCGTCCCTGACCTGGAGAAGGCATTCTACCCTTTTCTGACTCAAGACCATGGTCTCGGATTTAGAGGAGCTGATTCTCATCCCAGCTGCTTCACACCCGGCTGCGAACTGCTCCAGTGAAAGCTGGAGATCACGTTCTGACGAAGCCAACAGGACCACATCATCTGCAAAAAGCAGAGACCTGATCCTTAGGCCACCAAAACGGATCCCCTCACCACCTTGGCTGCACCTAGAAATCCTGTCCATAAAAGTTATGAACAGAATCGGTGACAAAGGGCAGCCTTGGCGGAGTCCAACTCTCACCGGAAACGAGCCCGACTTACTGCTGGCAATGCGGACCAAGCTCTGGCTGCAGTTTGGTGCATAAGCACAGACCACAGTCAGGACCTGTCCCTGACCTTCTCATTCACCGGGATAAACCCCAACATACAGGGACCAAGATGGGGGCAACTAGTATGCCCATCCCAGCTCGGCATGTAGTAAAGTGGTAGAAAGTCCAACCCCTCTCGAGGAAACTGGTTCCAGAGCAAGAGCCATGTGTCAAGGTGAGTCCGACTATATCTAGCCGGAACCTCTCAACCTCACACACCAATTCCAGCCGTACAGGCGAGGGAACACTATTGCCATATATGTTGCTCATCATAAGGGGTCATCAGCTGCAAAAATTATAAACATTTGATCCAGTTTGAATGCAGAAAAAAATATTACCTTGTTTTCTAAGCTCTTTAAATTTTATGAATATGTTTGTATAAGTCTTTCATTTTAATAAAGAATTATGGGGGAAAAAAGGCGACGTGATTTTAGGTCACGTGACTTCCGGGGTCAAACAATAACTTCCCATAAGTTATGGAGGCTCTATGAGCCATTTTTCTGGAGCAAGGTACTCTTGAACAAATTGACAGACTTCTCTATTTATAAAACTTTGATTAATGCAGCCTTAAGTTACTCCCAGAAAAAATGGTTCAAATCCATCATTGACATAAATTTCCTTCCCTTAGAAAACACATCCAACAGATTTCACTGAGCCAGAGCTTGACGCTCACCTTCTGATAGTCTTGTGTGAAGTCTTGGTCCTTCTGCATGATCTCATGTAACCTGGCCTTCACCTTCTGTTGGCAGTCAGTCAGAGAGTCGCTGTCACTGTCCAGAAGCCCGTTCATGTTGGCACTCTTCACCATCTGAACCAGGATGGGTGTTAGCTCCCCCTCCAGAGCTAGAAGGCCCTGCAGAGAAAACAAAGGGACACAGAAAAGATTGACAAATGCTTTAAAGCAGGGATTCCCAAAGTGTGGTGCGAGCTGCCGCTAGGGCGTGCGCGAGATAAAAAGCATAATGGCGGTGATTACACAAAAAATTTAAAATAAAAATAAAATTACACATAAAACAATGCCACCAATTTGGCGCAAAGCCGATTTGGCATCTGGGAGCCTAAGGTCGTTTATAAGAGCTCAGATCGTGGCCGTAATGTTGCGCAATCATGTCCGTTTTATAAAAGATTACGCGATGGCGGCATAAAGGAGGTATGGGGGCTCTGCATCGCTCCAGTTTATCATTTCAAACTTATGCCTGTGTTTACTTTCATTTTCAGTATAGTTCCTGTCCGGAGCTCGGCATTAATTCATCATGATCATGACACCGGCACTTGTGTCTTATAGAAAGGGCACAGTGTTTTTTCCCCACACAATACAGATGTGTATATTAGGGTTGGGCATACCGTGCAATCATGGAAAATATGCAGCTGCGGAGGCGTTCTAAAGTATGGCTTTAACGGCGTTATACCTGCTGATCACCTGTCTGTCGCTTCTACTGCAGCCCACAGAGACCCTGAGTGCAGCAGCGCGTCTCCCGCGGCCGCTTCCCCTCTCACTGTGCAGACGTGCAGCGGCAAACATCAAACCCGTGTGCAGAACTAAATTAACTTGATTAAATATGAATT
>SSNS01000578.1:167948-181707 GCA_006937985.1 Aphyosemion australe
GTCACCCTTTGCAAACGGTTACATGTGTGTCTCATTTTGTCTTTCTCCCTTATCTCCTCAGCATCAGGTAGTTAGGTTGACTGAGAAAATCCCTAACAAAGTAAAACTAAATAGTTCCATTTTTAAAAATAAGGTGTCATTTACACAGAATACTGTTTTCCCTAAAATAAGATTTTTTGGCTGAGTTCATAAACAACTGGAGCTCCATCAAGAGTTAGGATTTTCTATGAGGTGCAGTGTAAGCCATAATTATTGGTTTTGTACAAATTTTTCAGTATTAGGGTTCCAAGCCCGAAGGGCAGAGAACAAAATTCACACACCCCAAGGGGGTGTCACCTTTGGTCTTTAGCCTGGTGATGCACAACCAGTAGGCTTTGATCACTGGACCTCAGGGATCTGCTGGGGGTGTAGGGACTGAGAAGATCACCAATGTATGATGGTGCTTGTCCATGTAAGGCCCTAAAAACCAGAACCAGGATCTTGGAATGAACCCTGAAGTTAACCGGCAGCCAGTGAAGCTGGAAGAGGAGCGGGGTGACGTGGGTGTGTTTGGAGGACTTGGTCAGCAGCCTAGCACAGGCATTCTGGACCACCTGTAGATGTTTCAGGGAGGTTCTGCTCAGACAAGTGAAAAGCCAGTTGCAGTAGTCTAAGCGTGAGGAGATGAAGGTGTGGAGAACAATCTCCAGTTCAGAGCAGGACAGAATGGGACTCAGCTTAGCAATGTTCCTGAGCTGGAAGAAGGAAGAGCCAACAAGAGAACTGACATGAGAATCCAGGGTGAGAGCTGGGTCAAAGGTCACACCAAGATTCCTGACAGAGGGTTTGGTGTGAGAAGCAAGCTGACCAAGAGAGTCTCTGACTCTGGGAACCAGCTTGTCTGGGGCACAGATGAGGATCTCAGTCTTGTCTTCATTCAGCTGTAGAAAGTTCCCAGCCTTCCAGGTTTTAATAGAGTCTAAGCAGCTGTGCAACAGCTGCAGCTTAGACATCTCATGGGGCTTAAAGGAGATGTACAGTTAATAAATAATAATAATACATTTTATTTAAAAGCGCCTTTCAAGTCACCCAAGGACACTGTACATGATAAAAATAGAGCAAGATAAAAATGTTAAAAAATGTATAAAAACACTAAGACATAATAATTAAAACGAGGTAAAAGCTTGTGTGAACAGGTGTGTTTTGAGTTTTGATTTAAAAAGTGAGAGAGTGAGTGGTGCGAAGGTCAGGGGGAAGAGAATTCCAGAGGTGGGGAGCAGAGCGGCTGAATGCTCTACTCCCCATGGTGACGAGGCGAGCGGGGGGAGCTGAGAGTTGAGGAGCAGAAGAGGAACGAAGTGAGCGGCCAGGAGTGGAGATGTGAATGAGATCAGAAATGTAGGATGGAGCCAGGTTATGAAGAGCTTTGAAAGTGATGAGCAGAATTTTGAAACTGATTCTCTGTTTAATGGGCAGCCAGTGAAGTTGTTGCAGGATGGGGGTGATGTGATGAGATGATGGAGTCCTAGTGATGACACGTGCTGCAGCATTCTGGAGAAGCTGCATTTTATGGAGGGATTTGTTGGGGAGACCAAAGAGGAGTGAGTTGCAATAATCAATCCTGGATGTGACGAGGCTGTGGACAAGGATGGCAGTGGTGTGAGGAGTGAGAGATGGACGGAGACGGGAGATGTTACGCAGATGAAAATAAGCAGACCGGGTAATGTTGTTGATGTGAGATTGGAAAGAAAGTGTGCTGTCGAGGATGACACCCAGGCTCTTAACATGAGGAGAGGGAGTTACTGCTGAGCTGTCAATAGAGATGGAGAAACTGTTAGATCTGGAGAGAGTGTGAGGTGTGCCTACCAGGAGGACTTCAGTTGTAGAACTGTTCAATTTGAGGAAGTTGGAAGTGAACAAAGAATGGATTTCTTGGAGACAGAGGGTTAGGGAGGAAGGTGGGAGTGAAGCTGAGGGTTTGGTTGAGAGGTAGAGCTGGGTGTCATCCGCGTAACAATGGAAGTTAATGTTGTGTTTACGGAAAATGTAACCTAGTGGGAGAAGACAGATGATGAACAGAAGAGGCCCCAGGACAGAGCCCTGGGGCACACCAGCAGAAACAGGAAAGATATTGGATTTAAATGACTTCAGTTGAACAAATTGTGTACGGCCAGAGAGATAGGAGGTGAACCAGGCAAGAGGAGTGTGAGTGATTCCTATAGATGACAGTCTGCTGAGGAGAGTGCTGTGGGAGATGGTGTCAAATGCTGCTGTGAGACCAAGAAGGATGAGAATGGACAATAAACCAGAGTCAGAGGCAGTGAGCAGGTTGTTTGTGATTTTCAGGAGTGCTGTGGAGAGGACGGAAGCCAGATTGAAACTGTTCGTAGATGTTATTGGTGATGAGGTGGTCGTGGAGTTGGGAGGCAACAGATTTTTCAAGAACTTTGGAGATGAAGGGTAGATTGGAAATGGGGCGTAGGTTATTGAAGTTCGTGGGGTCTAGGCCAGGTTTTTTCAGGAGAGGTGTAACTATTGCAGTTTTGAAAGTCGGGGGGACAATTCCAGAGATTAGGGAGCTTTGAATAATATCAGTTATGAGTGGAGCGAGAGAAGAGAGGCAGGTTTTAACTAGAGCTGTAGGGAGAGGATCGAGCTGACAGGTGGAGGGTTTGGATCTGAGGATGAGTTCAGTGATGTCATTGATTGAGGGAAGGATGAAACTAGAAAATGTGATCATGGAAGGTGGTGGGGGGACAGCGATGTCCATTCCAGGAACAGAAGCACCATGAGAAGCTAGATATTTATGGATGTCAGTGATTTTGGAAACGAAAAAGGACATGAGAGAGTTACAAAAGTCAGTGGATTGCAGATGGAGGGGGAGGGAGTCGGGAGGTTTAGTGATGTTCAGGAGAGAAAAAAGAGTTTTTGAATTATTTTGATTAGAATTAAACCAGAATAATAAGCAGATTTAGCTGATGAGAGATTGTCCTTGTAGAGCATTATGTGATTAGAGTACATGTCTGTGTGTATGGCAAGTCCAGTTCTATTGTAGAGTCGTTCCAGCTGGCGTCCTTTAGCTTTGAGCTGACGGAGGGCAGGGGTGAACCAAGGTGATGAGTGGGTGAAGGAAACAGGTCTGGTTTTCAGTGGGGCATGGGTATTCAGAAGGGTGGAGAGGTTGCTGTTGTAGTGGGAGACCAGGGCATCAGGTGAACAATTGGCTTTAGGGCTGGGGAGATTGATGATGTCAGAGGAAAAGGTGTCAGAATTTATATTTTTGATATTGCGGAATGAAATAGTGCGGGGAATGATGATTTTGGACAGAGACAGATTAATATTGAAGGTGATGAGCAGATGATCAGAGTATGAGACGAGGTGAGATTTACAGTCAGTGGGAGTGATACCAGAACAGCAGACCAGATCCAGGATATGTCCTTTACTGTGGGTTGGGAAATTAATGTGTTGTTGTAGTCCAAAGTTTTCCAGGCAGGAAAAAAAATCGTTGGAGAGAGCATTGTTAATATTGTCCACATGAATACTGAAGTCACCCAAGATGATTATATTTTGAGACAGGGAAGAAAAATAAGAGAGCAGGTGAGAAAAGTCATTTAAAAAGTCTTTGTTGTATTTAGGAGGGCGGTAGATGGTGGCCACAATTGTAGGAGATGGTCCAGGCAGCAGTGAAGCAGAGAACTCAAAGGAGGAAAACGCAGGAGCAGCAGGTACAGGGATGACTTTCCAACTCTCGCGGTGTAATATCGCGAGACCTCCGCCCCGGCCGGCAGCGCGAGGATGACAGATGTAAACAAACCCCGGCGGGGCTGACTCGTTGAGAGAGATGAAGTCGTTTGGCTGCTGCCAAGTTCCAACCAGAAACAAAAATTCAAGTGTATGGTCCACGATGAGGTCTCTAATGAGATGGCCCTTGTTGTTGAGGGAGCGAATGTTGAGGAGACCGCAGCTGACCAGGGTGGAAGTCCTCTTGGTGGAGGAGATAGCAGATCTGGGCAGGCTGGAGAGGACGTTGTGGTTGATGTTCCGGATGACTTTACGGGAGCAGCGACGTGTGGAGAACCAGATGGATTTTATGGAGTCAGCATGATTGCAGTGAGATGAGCCTTGACGTGATCCACGATGAATATATCTCCGACGGGGCTGGAATGCGATGACAGGTGGGATGTCGGAACCAGACGGTGGCTGTGGAGTGTGGATGTGGCGCCGGAGTTTTAAAAGTTCAGCAGCTGAGTACTGGAAGAGAGCACCTGCTGGCAGGTGGACGAGGGACAGAAGGAGCCAGCTGACTGCAAGCCAACGTAATGTTTGTAAAATCCACATCCTTCCCGAGGGACGGGAGCGAGCGGGCCAGGTAAGAATCCGCCCAGAAACAACAAACAATCTGCCAGCGAGCGATAATTGTCAATAAAAATCCTGGCAAACACTGGTTAAAACAGCATCCAGTGTTGCCCAGACAGATTAAATGGTAAAAAGACTATAAAAATTTTTAAAAAGTTAAAAAATGTTCAAATGTTTGCCGGGGAGCAGCGGTGACAGACACGCCAGCGTTCACTCAAACCAGTCTTTTGCAGTTGGATGTCATCTGCATAAAGATGGTAGGAGATTCCTTTAAAAGAGCTCAGGATGTGCTGGAGAGGGAGCAGATAGAGGATGGGCCCAGCACAGAACCTTGTGCGACACCATGCATGAGGTAGATGGTAAATGGTCTGTATTTGTATAGCGCCTTCTTAGGGTTCTACAACCCCCCAAGGCGCTTCACAACACAATCAGTCATCCACCCATTCACACACACATTCACACGTTGGTGGGGATGAGCTACAACGTAGCTACAGCTGCCCTGGGGCGCACTGACTGAGGTGGGGCCTGCCGAGCACTGGCGCCACCAGTCCCTCCGACCACCACCAGCAGGCAAGGCGGGTTAATTGTCTTGCCCAAGGACACAACGACAGCGACAGACTGAGCGGGACGTGAACCTGTGACCTTCCGATTGCAGGGCAGCCACTTAACTCCTCTGCCACTATCGCCCCACCAGATGGTGGAGGACCAAAACTTGCAGATGGCCACAGAGAAGGAACGCTCAGACAGATAAGAGGAGAACAATGCCAGAGCAGTTCCGATAAGGCATACCCAGTCTCAGCATATCCACTATCAGGTGGTGGTCGACATTGTCAAAGGCTGAGAGAGCACACTGGGACCAATGGACTGAAAAGCATTTTTAAACAAAGAAAAGGGTAAGATGTCGAGGCGGCATGCAGATGTTTTCATAGAGTTAACTAGTTTGGTTAGCTGGATTATAACTAGAAAATTCCTGAAGAAATTTTAAAAGGGGCCTGCCCCGTGGCGAAGGTGGTGGCCAAATGTCATAGACCAATGTGCACCACCACATCATCAGCATCTCAACCCCTCCTCAACTTGTCCTATAAGCTTGCTAATAAACTGTGCATGTCACCAGTAGGTGGTGTAATGAGTGATAGTCATTAGTGCTGTGCTGAGTTCCCACTACCGGTGTTCAAAATTGTGTGAAAAGCCAAGCTTTCATGTTTTATTTAGAGGAAACCATCTGTAAGGGGGCAGAGCTAAAGTGATTTCAACAAATGACCACATGAATGTGTAGGCAGTGTTAGTGTGATGATACATAGCAAATTTAGTACAGTTCTGACCTTGTTTTTTAGAAGTTAATAATAAGTGGATGTTTAATTGTAATGAGGGGGAAGTTTTTGCACAGTTTTATGCTAATACCGTTGCCATGGTAACTCGAAACGCTAAGAAAAGTAATAGCACACTTCCCACGACCGAGCCGGTCGTTTTGATGTAAGATTTGTGAGGGTGCCTGTCAGCCAGGCCCCTTAATTATAAAAACTAGAAAATTCCTAAAGACATTTTAAAAGGGGCCTGCCCCGTGGCGCAAGGTGGTGGCCGTGTTTCATAGACCAGTGTGCACCACCACATCATCAGCATCTCAACCCCTCCTCAACTTGTCCTATAAGCTAGCTAATAAACTGCATGTCACCAGTAGGTGGTGTAATGAGTGATCTTCTAAAACAGTCAGTAGTGCTCTGCTGAGCTCCCAGTACCGGTGTTTAAAATCGTGTGAAAACCCAAGCTTTTAAACAGATGTTATAGCTGCTTCCTTTTTGGGGGGTGGGGGGTGTACAGTAACCAAACCGATGTGTTAAACAGTGACCTACAACAAAGCACACAAAATTTGGTGTGGATCTGATGTTGCATTATGGAGATATAGCTGGTTGTAAAAATCTAGGGGGCGCTGTTTCTAAATACGAAAAAAAATCCTTTTCAGCAGTTCTTAGGTGTACAAACGTCATTTCTGTGAAGTTTTGTGACAATCAGATATTGCATGTTTTATTAGAGGAAACCGTCTGTAATGGGGCGGAGCTAAAGTAATTTCAACAAATGACCACATGAATGTGTAGGCAGTGTTTGTGTGATGACACATAGCAAGTTTGGTACGGTTGTGAACTTGTTTGTAGAAATTGCAACCAAACGTAATGACGGGGGTGGTTGTGCGCAGCATTTTTTGCTAATAACGTTGCCATGGGCATTTGTGAGTATACTCTGGAGGCTTTGTGTTTTTGCTCCTCCAGAGTTAAGTTTAAGCTTACCGTAGTTTTTGAGGCCTCCTTTTTCTTCTAATTAGACGGGATAAACCCCGTTGTGTGTAGCTATACTTTGGTTGTTAAGCCTGTGCCTAATAATTTGGCCTTGTTGCGCATTTAGTGCAAGCCTACGTGCGCTGCATCTCCCTCGGGGACGCTTTTTGTTTACTAATCCCTTTTATTAAAGGTGTTTAGGTTAACTTCTGTTTAGTATTAAATCACCTTCTTGTGTTAAACCTCCCAGGGTTTCCTAGGCCTGGCTGGGGTTGTAACATAATGGGGGCTCATCCGGGATCTTTTACCCGTTGAAGTATTTATTAGTCATTTGGGGATTTTTTGGGGGGTTTTTTTTGCTTGCCCGTGCGGGGCGGGGCCAGGTCTCGAAGTTCGACTACTCGCCAAAAAAATTTAAATGCCCCCGAAGAAAAATGAATGGTCAAGTGATGACATCACACAAGCCCCGCCCACTCAGGACCAAAAAGGTCATGTTTTACTGGGAAAATTCCCAAAAATCACCCTTTCATTCAATCACCACAAAATTGTATCTGTTAACTCAAGACAAGTT
Organism: Aphyosemion australe; assembly: GCA_006937985.1. NCBI lineage: Eukaryota > Metazoa > Chordata > Actinopteri > Cyprinodontiformes > Nothobranchiidae > Aphyosemion > Aphyosemion australe. The sequence continues at coordinate 175,125 of SSNS01000578.1, forward strand.
GGGGTTGCAAGCCGTCACTTTATGAGAGCTTTGGAAAGAGGGCGTGGCTGTGACGGCACGGCGAAGTCAGGCGTAACGCCGTGGCCATACATTTGCCTCCCATGTCGTCATTTCAAAACATATCGGCACAAAATTGTTTTTGAGTGATCCTGGTCCGCCCCCCAATAGAAGTTGACGTGAAAATCCAGTGGGCGTGGCCTAATGTTTGAAATAGCGCCCCCTAGGACCATTAAAACTGTCAGCCCCAAGCCATGCTTTGATTGAGAATTACGAAACGCTGCACGCTGATGTAGTGTCCACGGACCTACATAAAGTCTCTTGAAGCCATGCTCTATATTGCACAGGAAGTCGGCCATTTTGGATCCAGACTTCATTTTGTGTTTTTCAAACACGTTCTATTGATGGTCACAGCCCCTCCCCCTTTTGACCTATCCCCTTCAAATTTCTGCTGTATACTGTTAAGACCATGGGGGGAAAATTTCAACCTAAATTTTTTTTCAAAAGTGTAACGGTGTGGGCGTGGCTAACTGTCAAACATTGACCTTTCGCCATGACATTCCTTGGTTTAATAACTTCCATGCGCATTATCAGATCTGTATCAAACTTTGTCTGTGTTATCTCAGACCACATCTCAAGATCATGACAGTGTTGATCGCTGACATCACCTAAGCCCCGCCCACTGAACACAGGAAGTGTATTGTTTTATGTTGAAATGGCCATATTTTACCTCTCTAATTTAGTCAAAGTGACACTGAGTACATGGTGGTGTAATGACAACATCAGTTCTGGCAGCTTTCCACAAATGTAGGAGCTTTGATGCCATGGCGAATTCTGGCGTGACACCGTGAACTTATGTTTGACTGTAACTTTCACTAACACCCTCCTATCAGCATGAAATTTAACACGGTGAACAACAATCCACTCCCTCAACCAAACAGGCGCAAATGGTTGGTGAAGGTGCTCTTATTTCACCACAGCGCCCCCTACATACCTTTAAACTGTATTAACGTCTAAAGACAAGGTCACAACTGCACCAAACTTGCTTTGTGTCATCACACAAAAGTGCCCAACACATTCCTGTGGTCATTGGTTGATTTCACTTTAGCCCCGCCCCCTCAGAGATTTTTGGCCCTGAGCAACACATTCATGGTGCAATTCACACCAAACTGCACACAAATGATTGGTCCCAACCTACAAACTGCTCAATGGGATTTTTAATGCAATTTGGGACAGCGCCCCCTAGATACAATAAAACTTTAATAACTTCTACAAAAAACCTGGTGGGAGACATCATAACACTGCACTCAACAAATGTATGTGCTCAATGGTTCAATTAAATTTAACTCCGCCCCTTTTCAGCCTTTTGGCTCTAGATAACAAACAACAAACATCTGTTTGATGCCAAACTTACACAAAAGCATCATTGTCAACCTAAGATTACCTCAATGGGATTTTAATGTTATCGCCCACAGCGCCCCCTAGATAACTTCAAACTTTAATAACTTTGAAAAACAAAATCACAACTGTACCAAACTTCACTTCACTGCACCAAACATATTTATGTGGTTGTTGGTTCAACTCCCTTTAGCTCCGCCCCTTGAAGCTGTTTGCTTGTACAAATCACACGCAACATCTGATTGACGCCAAACTAACACAAACCACTGCTTAACTCACTAGTGTGGTAAATTTAGAGCATCGCCTAGTGGTGAGTTACATAATTTTTTGGCAGGCTCAGAGGACATGCTGAGTTGGGGGTGAGGTGCGGATGAAGTGACGGCTTGCAGTTTCCGGGGTCGCGGGGGTTGACGTTTCTGTGCCGTGGTGGTGCTCAGGTCCCCCCGGGCTGCCATATTAGGCCGGAGCAGCGCTGAGCTGCGAGGGCCGAACGACGCTGCTTGCAGCTTTAATTAGTCTTGTTTTTCCTTGTACGTTAATGCAGCTCGAACTGAAGCGTGCACCCCCACAAAACTTACATCAAAACGACTGGCTCGGTCGGGGGAGGTGTGCTTCTACTTTTCATAGCGTTTTGAGTTACCATGGCAACATTATTAGCAAAAAATTGAGCAAAAACATCCCCCTGATTACGTTTGGACCGAAGCGTGCACCCCCACAAATCTTACATCAAATTGACCGGCTCGTTCAGGTGAGGAGTGCTATTACTTATCTTAGCGTTTTATGTTACCATGGCAACATTATTAGCAAAAAATATTGCACAAAACACCCCCTCATTACGTGTGGTTGTAATTTCAACATACATTCTCTGATCTGTACCAATTTGAACACGATGGATTGAAAGAAATGTTTGCAAATTGTTGGTTAACCTGGTCTAATTCTGCCACAGCGCCCCCTACATCCATTTCAAACTTTAATAACTCCTACAAACAAGTTCACAACTAAACCATACTTGCTGTGTGTCATCACACAACACCAGCAAACATTCACATGCTCAATTAGCCCCCAGAACGGCTATTGTCCAATCACACATCATAGCAACCGTTACTATCCGACAACTCCAAACAAAATGATGAAGCTAAGCCTAATTTATACTACTAAGCATTAGCCCTGATAGTAGTCGTGTCTCCTTCGTTTCCCTTCAGAACCTCCTCATCGAGCTCAACCAGCAACAGCCTGAGTGCTCCCCCCGCCTGCAGCTGGGCGGAGGTCCGTCTCCCAGACTATCCAAGACCCTCTATAAGACACACCGTGCCGGCAAATTAACGTAATATTACCTCAACCGTGTGTCTTATAAACGCACATTAAGCCTATTAGCGCAAGAGCGGGTGGTGTCATGATTACGTGATGAATTAATGCCGAGCTCCGGCCGGGAACTATTGAAAATGAAAGTAAACACGGGCTTAAGTTTCTTTTTGTTAACAGAACCAGCTGAGATGAGCGATGCAGAGCACCGGGAGCTTTTAGAGCTGCCTGCAGCTCAGATCATCTGACAGGTGACATCTGACAGCTCACAGGGACACCGCATTACGGCCACCGCTCACCAATCCACGCGTCCCCGGACGCCGCCTTCTCCCAAACTCCAAACTCCTTGTTCCCTGCTACGCTTCGCTCAGCGAAGCCGACACTAATATATCCCTCCACTGCATACTGTAACCCTTTTGCTTTGATCTGGATGATATTGAGGAGGAATTGCTCCAAAAAATGTCTCTGACACGCATCTGTCTACTTCTTTCCATCGCGGAAATCTGCGGAGCTGCAGTATTTGATCCACTTATTGTCAGACTTGGTAACAGTAACTAAGGGGGGCGGGGCTCGGCGAAAGGCTAATTATTACAATCACATTAGCTCCACCTCCTCAGATATGGCTGGCTTTGTAAACCAAATGCATTATCTGATTAACACAAAACTGCATCCAAATGATCTGTGTCCACCTTAGAACAGCTAACGCTGATTTACTTGATTTTTAAAATGGCGAGGCTGCCAAGCACAGGCGCCGCCGGTCCCTCCGACCACCACCAGCCGGCAAGGTGGGTTAAGTGTCTTGCCCAAGGACACAACGACAGCGACAGACTGAGCGGGACGCGAACCTGCGACCTTCCGATTGCAAGGCGGCCACTTAACCCCTCTGTCACCATTGCCCTTATATCTCCATAATGCAACATCAGATCTACACCAAATTTTGTGTGAATGGTTGTGGATCACTGCTTAACACATCAGTTTGGTAACTGTACAACCCCCACCCCCACCCAAAAAAAGGAAGCGGCTATAGCATCTGTTTAAAAGCTTGGCTTTTCAAACAATTTTATACACTGGTACTGGGAGCTCAGCAGAGCACTAACGAGGATTACGTATTACACCGCCTACATGTGACATGCACAGTTTTTTAGCAAGCTTATGTGACATGGGTCAGGTCTGAAGTGCTAATGACACAGCTGTGCACATTGGCTTACGAGAATATGGCCACTATATGGCGCCAGCGGGCAGGCCCCTTTCAAAGTTTTCTTCAGAAATGTGCTAGTTCTGATCTATTATTGCTGTTGAACATTATGTTGAATATTGACCAATTGAATGTGATTTTGAGTTTTTTGCTTGCTCCTGCCTAAAAGCTATGCAGCGCATCCCTGATCGCTGTGAAAGCAGGGAAGGGGGTGGCATGCACAAAATGCCTGCGACAATGATTACAATAACATGATGGACCTGTAAATATTAATGGGGACAAATCTATAAAAGAGGTAGCCTGGCAAGCCATCCTATATATGTGTATATATAGTCTGGCCACGAACCACTGACGGCCCTCAGTCGTGAGGCGGGATCTACGGTTGACTTTCAAAATGTCAGCACGCAATTGGATAGCGCTAGGACCAATCAGAGTAACGAACAACGTGACGTAATCACAGCGACGGAAAAGAGGGAGGCAGCAATGGCGTCTAACATCAATGATTTCTGTCGTTTTTGTATAAAAACATGTGAATATCAGGTGTACTGGGACATTGCACTACTTTGTTTGATAACAATAAGAAGCCGCTAAGTATATCAGACAGACTTACGCACGTTGGAGTCTAAATAATCCAATGTTGATGACAAAGCTGTTTCAAAAGAACGTGGCTCCGGCGCTGCCGCCATGTTGCTTGGGTTCGCGGCCGCAGCGCTGACGTCATCGGCTACTCCCACTCTGTGATTGGCCCGAAATATAGAGCGCTGTGATTGGCCCAACCAAAACTATAGCGAGCTGTGATTGGACAGCCACAGGCTGCGAGGGTTCCAATGAAGCGTGCCTAGACCAAACTCTGCAAAGCAAGAATTTGGTCTATTTCACTAGGCTATAAAAGAGGATGAATGAAAAACAACCAGTGCTACAGAAAGGTGGGGGAATAAGTGAAAGCAGGCAGCAGCTGGCAGTAAGATTTGGCCACATTTTAACTACAGTGACAATTAAAAGGCAGAATGTGGAATATGCAAAGGGAAAATATATCCAACAGGCGCTAATAGTTCAAAGTTAATAAATATTTTACTTGCAGAGTTTGTTTTTGTCATTTTAAAATGTGTTTTATAGCTCTCTGCTTCATGTTGAATAAAATAAGTTATTTAAATAATAAGAATTTGATATAATGTATATTGTAGGTTAGTCATTCAGTTAAAACACAGTTTAGCATCATTTCTGGTGATGAAATTCATTTAAGAAACAAAAAAATGGGAGGAGCCGTTTGAGAGCCGAAAGAGCCGGTTCATTTTAGTGAGCCGATCCATAAGAACCGGTTCTCTTAAAAGAGCCGGAGTTCCCATCACTAGTACCTTGGTAAAAAGTTCCATGTTTGTCTCATCTGTCCATAGGACATTCTCCCAGAAGCTTTGTGGCTTATCAACATGTAGTTTGGCATATTCCAGTCTGGCTTTTTTAGGATTTGTTTTCAACAATGGTGTCCTCCTTGGTCGTCACCAGTGTAGTCCACTTTGGCTGAAACAACGACGGATGGTGTGATCTCACACTGATGTTCCTTGAGCTTGAAGTTCGCCTTGGATCTCTTTAGAAGTTTTTCTGAGCTCTTTTGTTACCATTCAGATTATCCGTCTCTTTGATTTGTCAGTTTTCCTCCTGCGGCCACGTCCAGGGAGGTTGGCTAAATTTCTGAATAATATGTGCAGCTGTAGTCACAGGAACATCTAGCTGCTTGGAGATGGACTCATAGCCTTTACCTTTAACATGCTTGTCTACAGTGGCGGCTGGTGAATTTTTTTTTTGGGTGGGGCGCATTTTTTTAAATATTTTTTTATGTTAGTTCTTGTGAAATGTTTTTATCTTGAGAGGCGCTATATAAACGGTCGTTATTTTCTTTATTTGCAGGTCAATTTTTCAGATGCACTAACCACATATCACCACTAGGGAACACCAAATTACCATTCTTATGCGTCACACAATTTGAAATGTACGGACCGGTCCAGGAGCACTTAGCTACAAAGTTGTTCCAAAAACATTCTTCATATTGACCAATATATGCAAACCTCACACACACTAAACAGGAAGAGGCTCTTTTAAAGGATAGAATCCACGTTTTCTACCTCAACACCACCCAATGACTGCTAAATGAAAAGCAAAACAAAGCTATTTTCATGAAGTCAAAAGCTAAATTCTGTCTTCCCTTGCTGGTCAAAATAATCCATCTTATAGTAAAAAATCCACTTGGTTCGTAGAATCCAATGATAAAAAGATGAAACTACTAGTTTTCTCCATAGTCAACGTTAGCAGCAGCCCCACAACAACAAAGGACGGTGAACTAGCCTGTGGAGAAATTTCCGGTTCTGTCTGGGCTGGGTGAGCTGACCAATCAGCATCCTCCTCCTGATCTGAGCAGACTCCCCCCGTTTGCTTGCGATCGCAACCATATGCGCCCAACAGCTCTCCTATTCCTTGTTGTTGGGGAACCATCGCGCATGCGCCAGTTAGCCCAAGAGGACACGTGACAGGAAGTACGTTGACGTTTCGGCCGTGTTAAAAGCATTAACTTTATTAAACTACAATTAAATGCAGATTACACACAGCACTTACAGCCCATAAGGTGTATAGATCGTTTAGTTTAAATTTAGTTTTTTTAAATACATTTTGTGATTCCTCTCTTCTTCTTCCTCTTCC
>SSNS01000578.1:181943-251071 GCA_006937985.1 Aphyosemion australe
CCCTCCCTCCCTCCCTCCCTCCCTCCATCCATCCATCCATTCATCCATCCGCTTATCCGGAGACGGGTCGCGGGGGCAGCAGCTTAAGGAGGGAGGCCCAGACTTCCCTCTCCCCAGCCACTTGGGCCAGCTCCTCCGGGGGAATCCAAGGCGTTCCATGTCCAGCCGAGAGGTATAGGCCCTTCAGCGTGTCCTGGGTCTTCCTTTGGGTCTCCTCCCGGTTGGACGTGCCCGAAAAACCTCACCAGGGAGGCGTCCAGGAGGCATCCTAACCAGATGCCCGAGCCACCTCAACTGGCTCCTCTCGATGTGGAGGAGCAGCGGGTCTACTCCGAGCCCCTCCCAGATGACCGAGCTTCTCACCCTATCTCTAAGGGAGAGCCCAGACACCCTGCGGAGAAAACTCATTTTGGCCGCTTGTATCCGCGATCTCGGTCTTTCGGTCACTACCCAAAGCTCGTGACCATAGGTGAGGGTAGGAACGTAGATCCACCGGTAAATCGAGACCTTTGCCTTTCGGCTCAGCTCTCTCTTCACCACGACAGACCGGTACAACACCCCCATCACTGCAGACGCAGCACCAATCCGCCTATCGATCTCGCGCTCCACCCTTCCCTCACTCGTGAACAAGACCCCGAGATACTTGAACTCCTCCACTTGGGGCAGGACCTCGTCCCTGACCTGGAGAAGGCATTCTTCCCTTTTCCGACTCAAGACCATGGTCTCGGATTTAGAGGAGCTGATTCTCATCCCAGCTGCTTCACACTCGGTTTTTGCCTCCGCGACCACCCGAGCCGCATTCCGCTTGGACTGCCGGTACCTATCAGCTGCCTCCGGAGTCCCACAGGCCAAAAAGACCTGATAGGACTCTTTCTTCAGCTTGACAGCATCCCTAACCACTGGTGTCCACCAGCGGGTTCGGGGATTGCCGCCACGACAGGCACCGACCACCCTGCGGCCACAGCTGCGGACAGCCGCCTCGACAATGGAGTCACGGAACATGGCCCATTCAGACTCAATGTCCCCTGACTCCCCCGGGACACGTTCAAAGTTCTGTCGGAGGTGGGAATTGAAGCTCCTTCTGACAGGTGACTCTGCCAGATGTTCCCAGCAGACCCTCACAACACGTTCGGGTCTGCCAGGTCTGACCGGCATCTTCCCTCACCATCGAAGCCAACTCACCACCAGGTAGTGGTCAGTTGACAGCTCCGCCCCTCTCTTCACCCGAGTGTCCAAGACATGCGGCCGCAGATCAGATGAAACAACAACAAAATCGATCATCGACCTGCGGCCTAAGGTATCCTGTGGTACACACCATGTCACCAAACAGCACAGTGACTACCTGGAGCCCTATATATAGGCCCACTGACTGATTACAAGATTGTAGACACCTGTGATGATACTTAGTGGACACACCTTGAATTAACATGTTCCTTTGGTCACATTATTATCAGTCTTTTCTAGGTGTACCATAATTTTTGTCCAGGCCTGTTCCATGAGTTTATTTTTTTTAAATAATTCTGTTGAAGCATGGTTAAAAAGCAACGTCTGACTTCCACTGGTTAAATTTCATTGAAATTCTTATTTATTATTACTTTTGTCAGATTAAAGTTATTTCTGTGGGTTTTTCTTTCATTGACTGAAGGATACCAACAATTTGGTCTAAGTCTGTATTAGGATTCTCCTGTCAAAATAATAATTTGAATGTTTTTATTGGTTGCTTTAACCCAATTATTAAAAATAATACCCTTGTAAATGTTTTTCCAAGTTACAGAAAATAACATAGATCAGTAACAAGAGCCAGCACCACAAGGGGACATCTACAGTTAACGGGCATACCCGTATGTTATACTCACTGCTAGGGGCTACTCAGGGGGGAAACATTATGGGGGAAGAAGGGTAAAACGCTCAGATGTATGTGGACAGAAAGTAGGTGAGTCTCCTCATCACCAGCTTAAAAATCCCTTGTGGTTCCTGTACTGAGTAAGACTCATCAGATCTAGGGATTTCGGACTCAAGAGACGGAGAGCTGGAGTGATTTCCGGTTCTGGCCGGGGGGAACTCGAGCATGATTCAACAGTATGAGTGTGGAATGTGTGTGTGTGTATGAGAAGAATGTATGCGTCTGTGAGGAGAATATATGTATGTGAGACTAACAGAATAAATTATGGCTTACACAGCCGCTCATACTTTTCTACATCATGTGAGCTCTTGACAAACTTATCATGCTCTAGTGCGCACATCTATTCACTGATCACTTGAACATATAAGATAAATATCATCTCCCAAAGTTTAACATATTTGACACAACACTTGTTCACAGATCAGACCTTAGCGAATGCTGCAGCTGTCATCTGCACTCTGCCTTCATCAGAGGCGTAGATCTTCAAGTCGTGGCGGTAGGTGCTGTGAAGGCGCAGCAGGCCACAGCCAGGAAACCCAGCATAGTCACCTGTAAGGCCATACAGAGAGGGTAGCAGTTAACGCTCAGACATATAATTTTTGATATAGGAATGAGTTGATGAGGTGGTTGAGAGATGAGAGGGGAAAACAAATAGTGATTTCACAAAAAAATACCAAAGTCGTCTATTAAACACAGAGCATTAGAGCACGTGTAGCATCACTTTCAGTTCACATGAATCAATCACTAGAGATTTAAAGCATAACTGGTTCACGTAATGGTAACTTGAACAATGTGGGTGAAGCTGTACACAACATGAATTGAAAATGAAGTGTGAACATTGTGAGTAAAGCAGCAGCTGGGACCCCTGCAGATGAGACTGACTATTTCTGATTACTTCAAAGAATGTTCACACTAGCTACGTTTACAAGGGCACAAGTAATCAGAAAGAATGCCCAATCAGATCAAAAATTCTTCATGTAAACATGTCAATCAGAAAATTCTGATCCAATACAGCCTGATTGGAATGAAATTTCATTCCGATTGAGAGAGGTGGTTTTGTTCAATCATCATTCCGATTGACATCCATGTACAACACCCATTCAGATTGTTGGAGTAAAATAATGCCCACTGTACACAAAAGTTTGAAAGTGGAGTATTACAAGGCAAAACCTCAAAATGGCGATTGTTTAAATTTTTTAGGGCAGCAGTAGCTCAGGAGGTAGAGCGGGTTGTCCAGTAATCGGAAGGTTGCAGGTTCAATCCCGGCTCTGGCCAGAGAATGCTGCCGTGTGTCCTTGGGCAAGACACTTAACCCGCTTTGCCTGCTGGTGGCGGTCGGAGGGACTGGTGGCGCCAGTGCTCGGCAGCCTCGCCTCTGCCAGTGCGCCCCAGGGCAGCTGTAGCTACGTTGTAGCTCATCCCCACCAGCGTGTGAATGTGTGAGGGAATGGGTGAATGACCGATTGTGTTGTGAAGCGCCTTGGGGGGTTGTAGAACCCTAAGAAGGCGCTATACAAATACAGGCCATTTACCATTTACCACTTACCATTTTATTTTCAGGGAAAGACAACTCTGTGCATGCTCAACTTATTTAATCTGATTGAATGCTTGGTGCATGTATACCCACGGCACCTTAAATCTTATAAAGCAACACAAGTTGAAGATTTGCCAACATCAAGCACTCTCAGTGTGACAAGAACAAGTCTTTACAATGTTTGGGACCCCACGCTGTGAGTCGGCCTTAAAAAGACAACATGATAAACATAAACATAAGAGTTCCTTATAATGAATACTATAAATGGAAACAGTGTTCCCCGCCCGGACCCGGGAGGTGGGGCACACTGGTGAGTGCTTGTTGGCCGGAGAGCTCACCACTCGTGGGAGGGGCCAAAGTAATCGGGTGCATTGTGTGGTGGTAGCCAAAGGGTGGTTTGATCCTCAGCTAAAAAAGCTAGCTCTCAGTACTTGGAATGTCACCTCTCTGGTGAGGAAAGAGCCAGAGTTGGTGTGTGAGATTGAGAGGTTTTTGCTAGATATAGTCGGACTCACCTCAGCGCATGGCTCTGGCTCTGGAACCAGTTTTCTTGAGAGGGGTTGGACTTTCTACCACTCTGGAGTTGCTCCCACTGAGAGGCACTGAGCAGGGGAGGGCATATTTGTTGCCCCCCATCTTTATGCCTGTACTTTGGGGTTTACCCCAGTGAATGAGAGGGTAGCCGCCCTCCACCTACGTATGGGGGGATGGGACCTGACTGTGGTTTGTGCTTATGCACTAAACTGCAGCTCAGACTACCCACCCTTTTTGAAGTCCCTGGAGGGGGTACTGGAGAGCGCTCCTGCTGGCAACTCCCTTGTTCTGCTGGCGGACTTCAATTTTAACATGGGTAATGACAGTGAGACCTGGAGAAGTGTGGTTGGGAGGAATGCCCCCCCAATCTGAATCTGAGCGGTCTTGTTGTTGGACATCTGTGCTCACCATGGATTGTCCAAAATGAACACCATGTTCAAGCATAAAGGTGTCCATATGTGCTCTTGGCACCAGGATACCTTGGGCCGCAGTTCGATGATCGACTTTATTGTCATCTCATCTGATCTGCTGCCGCATGTCTTGGACACTGAGGTTGGACGGCTCTGGGCCAGAGCTGTTAACCGACCACTACCTGGTAGTGAGTTGGCTTCGATGGTGTGGGAGGATGCCAGTCAGACCTGGTAGGCCTAAATATGTTGTGAGGGTCTGCTTGGAATGTCTGGCAGAGTTTCCTGTCAGAAGGAACTTCAATTCCTATCTCTGATAGAACTTCCAAAGTGTTCCAGGGGAGGCGGGGGACATTGAGTCCAAGTGGGCCATGTTCCATGCCTTCATTGTCAAAGCGGCTGACTGAAACTGCGGCAGCAGGGTGGTCGGTGCCTGTCGTTGCGGCAACCCTCGAACACGCTGTTGGACACCAGCCAGTAGGGATGCTGTCAAGCTGAAGAAAGAGTCCTATCGAGTCCTTTTGGCCTGTGGGACTCCAGAGGCAGCTGATAGGTACTGGCAGTCCAAGCGGAATGCGGCTCTGGTGGTTGCAGAGGCAAAAACATGGGTGTGGGAGGAGTTCAGTGAGACCATGGAGAAAAACTTCCATACAGCTTCGAGTAGATTCTGGTCCATCATCCGGCGCCTCAGGCATGCACTAACAACACTGTTTATAGCAGAGACAATGTGCTGCTGACCCCAACTTGGACTGTTGTGGATTGGTGGGTGGAGTACTTTGAAGACCTCCTCAATCCCACTGGCATGTCTTCCAGTGTCGAACCAAAGTCTGGGGACTTTGGGTTGGACTCGCCAATCTCTGCTACTGAGGTCACTGAAGTGGTCAAAAAGCTCCTCAGGGAAAAGGCTCCAGGGTTGGATGAGATCCGTCCAGAGTTCCTTAAGGCTCTGGATGTTGTAGGGCTGTGTTGGCTGATGCGGCTCTGCGATATCCGAGATCATGGTCCTGCGTCAGAAAACGGTAGAATGCCTTCTCCAGGTCAGGGGTGAGGTCCTGCCCCAAGTGAAGGAGTTCAAGTATCTCGGGGTCTTGTTCACAAGTGAGGGAAAGATGGAGCGCGAGATCGATAGGCGAATTGGTGCTGCGTCTGCAGTGATGTGGGTCGATGTACGTTCCTACCGTCACCTATGGTCACGAGCTTTGGGTAGTGACCAAAAGAATGTGATTGCGGACACAAGCCCCCTTTTTGCCCCCTTTATATGGTGTATCAGCCCTGTATGTTCAGCAATTTGGTCAGCTGTAACACTGTGTTTTAAACATTGACTTGACGTTGACTGTGGGATTTCCAGACCAACAAAATGGTGAAGGTGAACCAACTGGACATTGTGGTGGTGGACAAACAACAGAGGACAGCCGTTGTGGTTGATGTAGCAACACCAGGAAAAAGAAACAGGAGAAACTAGAGAAGTACCAGGGCCTCAAAGAAGAGCTTGAGAAAGCCTGGAGAGTGAAGACATCAGTGGTGCCCGTGGTCATCGGGGAACTTGTGATTTAACACTGGGACATTAGTACATTAGGCAGAATGATCCTTATTTGTGTTAAAAATGCTGTATTATTATTTTAGCTGAGACAGTCAAATGAAATGAAATAATATATATTTTAATATATAATAATCATATCTGTTATAGTTAATACACATTGTGTGTGTGTGTGTTCGGTACCTTGACCCCCTGGATACATGCAACGGAATGCCCTGCCCAGCTCCTCAGCTTGAACCCGACCAGCAGGAGTCAGCTCCCCGCCCCACTTCAACACCAGCAGCAGAGACGGACCATCTCTCTTACATTCTGGAAAAGCAGCAGAAATGTTCACCTTCTACATCAAGAATTTTGACTAATACCTCCCATTTACCATTAGTGTTGTATATAATTCCATTCAATTCAATTGTGTATTTATAAAGCACTTTCCTGCCACCAGCCAAGGAAAGCCAAGGTGCTGTAGGTAGTGCAACAGAACATAAAACAAGATGAAACAACAATATTGTAAAATCCCAAAATAAATAAGAGCTACTAGTTAATCCATTGCGTGTGTGTGTGTGTGTGTGTGTGTGTGTGTGTGTGTGTGTGTGTGTGTGTGTGTGTGTGTGTGTGTGTGTGTGACTGCTTTGTCTTCTCAAACCTCCAGTGAGTTGTGACAGATGGCTTACTGATTCAGGTTCTGTTGGAGGTTTCTTCCTGTTGAACAGGAGTTTTCCTCTCCACTGTCGCTACATGCTTGCTTAGTATGGGGATTGCTGTAAAGTGACTCTGACACAACAATTCAGTGACTTGACGCAATATGCTGGGTTTCCTTACATAGGAAACATTTAACCATGCCTCGCTGAGGTTTATCACTAACTGTAGACCACTGACCCATCATTGTGAATTGTGTTCTCGAGTGGGATGGCCTTCTTTGTCCACCAGGAGGTTGGCACATTGGTACACTTTCATTTACAAGGCCATGCTTGGATTACTACCCAACTACATCTGTAACTTAATCTCACGGAGAAGTGTAACTTCTCACAGTCTGCGTGCAAACGATCAGTTGTTACTCTGTGTTCCGTTTGCTCGCACTGAACTGGGCAAAAGGGCTTTTGTTCACTCTGCTCCTTCTGCATGGAACAGGCTGCAGGACAACTGGAAACTAACCGAGCTCATCTCCTTGAATACATTTAAAACCAGACTGAGAGCCCTTGAGACAGAATTCCTGTGTTGTAATTGCCTTCTGTAATTCTGTACATAACATGTCTGTGTAACTGGAAAAAAATGTTGTAACTGTAACTTTTGCTGCCTCTTGGCCAGGACTCCCTTGAAAATGAGGTTTTTAATCTCAATGGGACCTTCCTGGTTAAATAAAGAATAAATAAAAAACTAAATGGCATAATGAACTGAACTCAATGCACTGATAAGTAGGTTCAATTGGAATGTTTACTTTGTAAAGTGCCTTGAGACGACTCTTGTTGTGATTTGATGCTAATAAACTGAATTGAATTCAAAATTGAAATTGAATTGAAAACTCTTCACTGTGTCCTACTGAAGGCTACAATGTTTAAACCTCTAAAATGGCAACAAAAAAACTCTTCTTTTCCAGACAACTCACATGAATATTAAACTACCACAAAATTTAAAAAATATCATATTTTGGAATAACAACTGACAGAAGAAATTTATTTATTTAGCACTTTTCAGAGACTGTCCCCTGGCTCCACGGGAACACAAACCCAGAATCCTCCACTACTCCAAAAGAATCCAAACCCAGAATCATCTGCACCTCGTCCACTATTTTCACCTACTACTTTGCTGGTAGGTGACTCAATAATCAGGAATGTCCGCTTCTTCAATGTCATGACGAGATGTTTTCCATCAGCCACCGTCCCTGCTATGCTGGATATACTTCCTGGTCTGCTGAGCTCCATCCCAACTTCAGTTAAAAGAGCGATCATTCATGTGGGATCAAATGATGTTACACGTCGGGAGTCTGTCACCACTAGGGTTGCAGGGACTAACCGGTTTGACTATTAACCACGGTGTGAAACGCTGCGGTTAACCCACCGTAAAGACCCTCCAACACCGCCAATTAAAAAACAGGACAATAGCGCGACCCGACAAAAACAGAAGCGAAACTGGAACGGACGCACGCAGCACAAGCAGAACCAGCGACAACAACCACTGGACTATCCCTCAACCTACCCACCCAGGGGGAGGCTGAAAAAAGATCCAGTTTCAACCTCTATTTCATTTATATGGACTCTCAGCCTAGCGGGACTTCTTTTGAGCGGAGGATGGAGAGCGCTGATTGTGATGCGCCACAGGCAGCTGCGTTCTGCGCACGGCCACAACATTCTCAAAGTTGCGCCACCAAAAGAAAAATAATTAACACACGATTGTTTCATGTTCACTCTTATTCTGTGGAACTTTCTGTCTTTAATTTGTGCCTGACGCGCTCTGCCTCAGCGGAGCTCAAAACCTGTGCCACGATGACGTCACCTCACTCGCGCGGTCGCGCACTGCAGGCTTTGACTTGCTTAGTTTAAAACTATGAGGCAAATAGTAGAAACTCCAGGCAGCAGTTTTTCTGTAGGATTGAGAGGAGATGCAGGGGGATCAGAGACAATTAAATAATAAGCAAGAAAACAAAACGAAGTGCTTGAAAAGGAAAATGTTGGTAGATTTATCCACTAGACTTTTTAACTGTATAAAGCAATTATAAGCATCAGTTTCAAAACTCCATCCCACGCCCAGGGCCGTTTCAAGGCATTTGGGGGGCCAGGGCAAAATAGACTTGGAGCGCCCCTCACCCCCCACCCCACCCGCCCCCACAGAGCTAGCAGAAAAAAAGGTTGTAACACAAGGGTTAATTTGTACTACGTTTCCCTGTATTTGTTTAAAACAGTGGTTTTCAATTAGTGGGGCGCGCCCCCCTTGGGGGGCACGGGAGAAGAGCTGGGGGGGCGCAGCGGACGCACCCAACCCCCCCTCCACCCACCCCCACCCCACTCGGAGCCTCCCCACGGAGAATACAAGGGTGTTCCAACCTCCACTGTCAGTCCAATGAGGATCACAGACTGATTTTTGACCACAGAAAAAGTGCAAACATGAATTTTATTTAATGGAAAGGCAGTGCATGTGTTAGATGGACAAGAAATTTAGATTTTTCTTACTTTTTGTTTCACTTAATATTTGTTGTTTGGTAGAGTGACGTATGAACGGCCTAAATTAAACAGGTTATGTTAAAAAGAAGTCTCATCTTGTTTCCCTGCGGTGCCCACCATAGTGGTATTTTATTTAAATAAAATGTTTTTTTACATAACTTCCTTTCTTTCTTATATGAGAAATGGAAAAAAAATCCCGCTGCATTTGGACACGCACAGAGGAGGAAACACGCAGCCAGAGGCCGCATTTTCCCTTCACTTTCATTTTAAAAATAATAATAATAAACATTCAATAAAACCGTTAAATATCCATTCATTTTACTTAATATTTAGTCCACACAAGCTGACCAGAGAGCCCCAGTAACATAGAAACAATGCAATTAAACAATTTCACTTAAATG
Source organism: Aphyosemion australe (assembly GCA_006937985.1). Taxonomy (NCBI): domain Eukaryota; kingdom Metazoa; phylum Chordata; class Actinopteri; order Cyprinodontiformes; family Nothobranchiidae; genus Aphyosemion; species Aphyosemion australe. The sequence goes on from SSNS01000578.1 coordinate 191,412, forward strand.
ATCAACATTTCACCTGCTGCGCCCCAACGCACATTCCTTCTGCCCCGGCGTAAACCTGAACCGATCACCCTCTTGTGCGTAATCAAGTGTCTCTATGGAGCTGCTGAAGAGGCTAACGAGGTTCTGGACTTTTGCCTCAGACAGACTCATGGCTGTTTAAATGTTGTGGTGATTATTCAGAGCTCCGCTGACACGCTGGATCTGAAGATCCAAAGCGGGTACTGCCGAATTCTACTTCAGCCAGAGTTTTAAAGTCAGGAAACATTTCTCCAAATGAAATAACCACAAGTCTACCAGACTCTCTGAAAGAAGGGTTTCCACTTCCAGATCTAGACGCTCTCGACATTTGTGCTCTTGTGCACAAGTCTGTCAGACGCGCTCTGAGCTCCTATTGCGCGCCGCTTTGTGCGCACTGCCAGATGCGGAGAATAACACAGACGCTCTGATGGAAATCTTTCCATGATGTTACCTCCACGATGGATTCTGTGGTAACGGGTAAAATATCTGCGCATCTGCGTGGATCATTGACACACTTACTCACGGACAAATAAATAAATAAACAAGTCGCCTTTTGTAAAAACAACCGTTGAACGACTCAGCCAATCATAGATGGTTGAATAAGTTGTCTAATCGCCCAACCCTACCACACTCTCACCCCTGCTCTGGGACCAAGGTCATTCCAACCACACTTTCCCCTACCACATTTTTTTTCTTTCTTTTTACACAAACAGGAGTTGTTTTTTACCTTCTTATTTCGCTGACGTTTCGATCGCAGCTGCGATCATCCTCAGAGCTACATCGCCATCTTGGTGACGTCACTTCCTTCTCCGTTTATCTGCGGGCAGCAGAGGACGGTGTCGCCCTCTGCTGCCCGCGCCCTCCTTGCCGATGACACTGTCCCATGCATGATCCAGTGTATAAACCCCTTCATCTCTGTTCATGGTTGCGTGTCCACGTCTCCTTATTTGAATCGCTTCCTTGATCCATCTTTTGTATTTTTGTTGTTCTGTGTTTATGATCCTTGTTTTGTCCCAGTCCATTATATGATTTTCTCTTGTGCAATGATCTGTTACGGCTGATTTTTTTATTGTACTTTGTGCTTCCTGTTTTGCTGCTCTTGTGTGTCTTTTTCTCGTCTCCTTCTCACACTCCTTTCTGTGTTCTATTGTTCGTGTGTTGAGTTGGCGTCCAGTCTCTCCTATGTATGTTTTGTTGCATAATTTGCATGGAATTTCGTATATGACTCCACATTTATTTCCTGTTGGTATCTTGTCTTTTGGGTGTACTAGTCTTTTTCTAACCGTTGTGTATGGTTTTGTTGGTGTGTTAATGTTATGTTTTTTCATCGTTGCTGTTATTTTTTCTGTTATGCCTTTGATGTATGGAAGGGTTATCACTGGTTTTGGTTCTTGTTTTTCTGGATTTTTTATTCTTTGTTTCGGTTGTTCTTGTCTTTCTGTTGTTATTTGTTGTTTACCTTTGTTTATTGCCCATGTCGGGTATCCGCAGGTTTTTAATGCGTTTTGTATATGTTTGTCCTCTTGTTTTTGGTCTCGTTCTTCTGTTATGATGTTTGCTCGATGGTATAACGTTCTGATCACTGACATTTTATGTATGGTGGGGTGTTCTGATGTCCATAATAAGTATTGGTCTGTGTGTGTTGGTTTCCTGTATGTGTTTATGTTCAGGGTTCCGTCTTCTTGTCTGCTTATTTTCATGTCCATGAATGTTATGCTGCCTTCTATTTCTTCCTCATATGTAAATTTTATGTTGTTTGTGTCGTCTATATTGTTTAGATGTTCTGTTAGTGTCTCCGTTTGTCCTTTTGGTATGATTTCTAGTATGTAATCTACGTAGCGTTTCCATAATTTAATTTGGCAGTTTGGGGGAGTAGTGGCTATGGCTTTTTGTTCTAGATCCTCCATGAAAAACTCGCAAAGGGTGGCTGACAACGGGTAACCAATGGCGAAGCCTTCCAGTTGTTTGTATATTGTTCCGTCGTATGTAAAGTATGTGGAGTTTGCTACCAGTGTTATCAGTTGTGCTATGTCGTCTGTTGTGAGGTTTGTTCTTTTGTGTAAGGATTTATCTTGTTTGATTCTATGTTTTACTATGTCGATGGTCTTTTGTGTTGGTGTTTTTGTGAACAGGGATGTGACGTCATGTGAAATTAGTATATCGTTGTCTTCTATTGTAGTCTTTTTTAGTTCTTTTGCTAGTTCTGTGCTGTTCTTACAATGTTGATCTGTGTTACCTAATAGCGGGCTGATGATTCTACTGATTTCTTTTGCCATGTTATATGTCGGTGTACCTATGCTGTCTACTATTGGTCTGAGTGGGATGTTCTGTTTGTGTATTTTTGGTGTTCCATATATTCTTGGAATTATGTTTGCTGTTGGAATCCAGTGTTTGTACATTTTTTCTGTTATTTTTCCTTTTTCTTGTAGTGGTTTCAGTAATTTTTTCATGTTTTTCTTAATGTCCTCTGTTGGATCTTTTTTTAGTATTTTATATGTATTTTTGTATAAAATACATAAAAAAATACGACATAGTAAAACATAGAATCAAACAAGATAAATCCTTACACAAAAGAACAAACCTCACAACAGACGACATAGCACAACTGATAACACTGGTAGCAAACTCCACATACTTTACATACGACGGAACAATATACAAACAACTGGAAGGCTTCGCCATGGGTAACCCGTTATCAGCCACCCTTTGCGAGTTTTTCATGGAGGATCTAGAACAAAAAGCCATAGCCACTACTCCCCCAAACTGCCAAATTAAATTATGGAAACGCTACGTAGATGACATACTAGAAATCATACCAAAAGGACAAACGGAGATACTAACAGAACATCTAAACAATATAGACGACACAAACAACATAAAATTTACATATGAGGAAGAAATAGAAGGCAGCATAACATTCATGGACATGAAAATAAGCAGACAAGAAGACGGAACCTTGAACATAAACACATACAGGAAACCAACACACACAGACCAATACTTATTATGGACATCAGAACACCCCACCATACATAAAATGTCAGTGATCAGAACGTTATACCATCGAGCAAACATCATAACAGAAGAACGAGACCAAAAACAAGAGGACAAACATATACAAAACGCATTAAAAACCTGCGGATACCCGACATGGGCAATAAACAAAGGTAAACAACAAATAACAACAGAAAGACAAGAACAACCGAAACAAAGAATAAAAAATCCAGAAAAACAAGAACCAAAACCAGTGATAACCCTTCCATACATCAAAGGCATAACAGAAAAAATAACAGCAACGATGAAAAAACATAACATTAACACACCAACAAAACCATACACAACGGTTAGAAAAAGACTAGTACACCCAAAAGACAAGATACCAACAGGAAATAAATGTGGAGTCATATACGAAATTCCATGCAAATTATGCAATAAAACATACATAGGAGAGACTGGACGCCAACTCAACACACGAACAATAGAACACAGAAAGGAGTGTGAGAAGGAGACGAGAAAAAGACACACAAGAGCAGCAAAACAGGAAGCAGAAAGTACAATAAAAAAATCAGCCGTAACAGATCACTGCACAAGAGAAAATCATATAATGGACTGGGACAAAACAAGGATCATAAACACAGAACAACAAAAATACAAAAGATGGATCAAGGAAGCGATTCAAATAAGGAGACGTGGACACGCAACCATGAACAGAGATGAAGGGGTTTATACACTGGATCACGCATGGGACAGTATCATCGGCAAGGAGGGCGCAGGCAGCAGAGGGCGACACCGTCCTCTGCTGCCCGCAGATAAACGGAGAAGGAAGTGACGTCGCCAAGATGGCGATGTAGCTCTGAGGATGATCGCAGCTGCGATCGAAACGTCAGCGAAATAAGAAGGTAAAAAACAACTCCTGTTTGTGTAAAAAGAAAGAAAAAAAAGTGATAGTATTTAGAAAAACACAGAATGAACACTCAAAAGACACTTTCCCCTACCGCCCGACATTCGCCGACAAACTACCAGCGCGTTAATATGGCAAGCCGATTTAACATTTAAGCAGACTGGATATGTATTCAGACATCTATAATTCTATTGTTCCTAGCAGAAATTAACATTCCAGATATACATAAAACAATCTAACTGTACACAATGAACATTGTGCACCCCCCCCCCCCTGCACACATTGGGAGGGGGGGGCGAAAAAATCTATGTATCCTAAGGGGGGCTTCACCGAAAGTAATTGACAACCACTGGTCTAAAACAAGCCAGTACGGCATGCCATTTTAACATTTAATCAACACCTCTTTTTTATTCCTACTCTACATAGCAATAATATAATTTATCCCTATCCAAATAATATTCTTACTAGTCAATATTGAAAATACAAATATGAACAAGTAGAAATGACATGCAAGGATATTCATAATAACACCTGCACTAGTAGGAATTAAGCATCTTATTTCATGAAGGCGTCTCCATCCTTCAGTGGACTAGAATTAACGCGTTAACCCTGACCAGGTGTCAACAGGTAAACTGTTTTGTCTTTTTACAGAAACTCAAACAGGCTGTTAGGCAAATCTAATTAAGGGTATTTTATAAGTTTTAAACTGTAATTGAAAAATTACAGAGATTACTTTGATTTTACTAATGAAATTTTCTAATCAGAATCTCTGAAAAGGAGAAAAAGTTCATGATTACATTTTATAAAGGTGTTAAACTCCAGTAGAAAAGGAGCAATAAATATCTTCTGGAGTTTAAAACCTTTATGAAATGTAATCATGAACTTTATCAATACTTTATAGAATGTGTCTGTGATTTATATTTGTTAATACAGATATCAATTCATGTAAAATAATCGTGGTAATTATTTCTCCGACTATAATCGTACCACCAAAATGTATAATCGTTGCAACCCCAGTCACCACACAGCAGCATGTTAACCATCTCTTTGACATTCAGAAGAGCAGTGGAATGTCTGTTTTCATCTCTGGCCCAATTCCCACAGTTTCTCGTGGATGTGGAAGTTTCAGCCGCCTGCTCTCTCTCCATTCCTAGCTCCAGTCTGCTTGCAGGTCCTTCAGTTTTGGTTTCATTGATAAGTTCAACCTGTTTTGGGAGCGTTTTTCCTTTTTCAGGCGAGATGGTGTACGCCCTAACCGACATGGCTCGAGCATGCTAACTGCTAACATCAGGTATGCTGTGCAGTCCCATAGATATACATCTATGGTGGATTCCTTTTCACAGACATGACGGTCCATATTCCAGCCATCTACACCTTCTTCGGCTGTCGCTCGCACCACAACTTCAAACAACACTGCCCTCTATAATCCTCCCCCAATGCAACCATCATCTGTATGCCTTCCAAGGGTCACTGCCCCCACAATTTTATCTTCTGCTGACAGACCTGAAAGTTTTCCTATTCCAGTTCATTTATCATCCTGCAAGGATATAAACTGTTTTTATGGCCGGAGAACCCAGAAACGCACCAGATGTTTACGACCTCCTCCCTGTTTTGTCAAGACACCCAAACAGAAGCTTAATGGCATCGTTTATGCAGTCCAATGCAGTGAGGACTGTCCAGACCTTTACATAGGGGAAATGAAGCAACAACTACACAAACGCATGGCACAACACAGGAGAGCCACCTCTTCAGGTCAAGACTCTGCAGTCCACCTACACCTGAAGGACAAGGGTCACACCTTTGAAGATGACAAATGACACATTCTGGACAGAGAAGATAGATGTCTGCGCATGTAAATGCTACTGTTAGATCTTGTTTTTTCCAGCTCCGTCGTATAACCCGTCTAAAACATATTCTCAAAAAACAGCATCTGGAATCTGTCATACATGCATTTATCACCTCTAGACTTGATTATGCAAACTCTGTTCTCATTGGTGTTAATGCATCCACCATAAGCTGCTTGCAGAAAGTCCAAAATGCTGCAGCAAGGTTTCTTACTAAGTCAAGTAGACGCTGTCATATTACACCTGTTCTGGCTGACCTACAATGGCTCCCTGTGCACTACCGGGTGCATTTTAAAAATTTAATGTTTGCTTTTAAAGCTCTGCATGGCCTTGCTCCCCTCTATCTAACAGAGCTGCTCTCACCTTACATTCCCTCCAGGTCACTAAGGTCTGCTGATCAACAACTCCTCTGTATACCTAAAACGACCTATAAAGCTCGGGGGCAACGTGCATTCACATACGCTGCAACGAGGTTGTGGAATGTACTCCCTCTGTCCGTACACCAGTCTCATTCACTGGTGCAATTCAAATCCAGCCTGAAGACTTACTTTTTTCAACTAGCTTTTGGCTGATGAGTTTGTTCTTGTGCTGCATTTTAGTTATTTTATGGTCTTAGAGTATTTTGATCTTATCGGTTATATTTTTTGATTTTTAAACATGCACTCTCTGTATGAGGGTGAATTTTAATCCAGTGTTTTTATGTTTAAGTTTTTTACCCTGTGCAGCACTTTGGTCAGCTGACATGCTGTTTTTAAATGTGCTTTTACAAATACATATAGTATGGTATGGTTTGAGAGAGGAGTTAAGAAAGCTATCTACTGTACGTCAAAATGGAAAAACCTTCCTTAAATAGAGGAGGAGGACTCAGGTTTCAACTTTCCAGTACCTACAATGCAGCTTAGAACCAAATTCCAAAACAGTTTCAGTCTAGGTCACACCCTCCTGCATCTAATCAACACGATGACTCCCACACAATAGAGGCTAACGATGCTAACGACTCCTCAGGAGGAAGGAAGGAGGGGTATTGTTACAGCCCCTGGCTGTTTTCTGTTTGTATTTTAACCTTCTCCTTTTGGTTTTCTCCCTTCCTGAGAGTGTGGGAGGAGAGCACCTGCAGCACCTGGCTCCACTCCCACTAATTGCTGGGTTTCACTCACGTGACCCAGACGTCGCGCGAAACTCAAACACGGGTCAGGAAGTGTTTTGCTTTAGTACAAAACGCAGCGCGATGGAGGAAAGCGAGTACAGTAAGGCATTAAATGGACTGGCACAGACGCGATATTGTGAAAAAATACATCTTCATGTAGGTTACGACTCATATAGTTTAAAAAAAGTAGGCGTTTTCATACTCTCTGGAGGATTTACCCAGCGTTGAAGTGATCGACATAACAAACTACCTTGTGCTGCATACCTCGTATTATACAGCAAACCAAATGAAAGCATTCAAAAGCCTGGAAGCCTACAACTATTTTATTTCAGGTTGGGTTAACCATTTAGTGATCCTGATAAGCTCTAAATGACTGTCGTCTTGTTTTTGCTCAGGTAAGTAGTGAGTTGTGCTATTTAGCTCATGATAATAATATCGCTATTGATAACAACAAGTATGTTTATGTGCTAGAATCTACCTGTAAATAACTTATTAGGCCTATTTAAATCTAAATTTCTGGTACATTAGTTTGTTTTCATAGGGTATAAACGCCACATTACAACACTAAGCTAACTGCTAACAACATTAGCACTCTGAAAGCTATTTGCCGTACAGACACATGAAAACAGTATCAAACTGTTTACTTGTCGTTTTTATGGCTGTGTTCAATAAAATGCTATAAAAACATTTAGTAAACCCTTACCTGTTAGAAAGTGATCGCTGCAAACTTTAGCATTGCCCATTTCAGCTCCTCCTCTTTTTAGCCAGAGATTATGATCCACCTCAGCCGTCTTCTTTCAGTACGTTTTTTTTTTTAAAAATACGTCCTTTGTGGCGCACTACTTTCGGGACCCCCAAAAAATGCTGGTCTTTGTCCCGATTAGAGCAATTGTAACAACCATAGACAACACAGAATTTGAGCATTTTAACACCAAATCAACAGCGTAAACAGGGATCTGTGCAGAGGCAGCTCCTGCTTGACCCGTATCTGCATTTGTTTACGTGGACTTCAATAGGAGAGGCAGGGAAGAAGCGGAGACGCTACGTCATGTGAAACCCTGCAATTGCCTCCACTTTGAGTGTGCCAGCTGTCCCACATGAAAATCAGCCCTGCCCTTGTTTAAAGCTCAGCCACTCCTCAGATTCTGGGAGCAGCAGGACAGAGAGGAGCTCTGTTCTGGTGCCTCCCCGGCTGTGGTTATTTTCTGTGTTTTGTGTGATTTCTCTAGTTTGGTCTCATGTTAAGTTTTAAGCAAACATTTCAGTATTCATTCGGATAGCCGCTTGAGATGTGATTCTGGACAACTATTCATTCGTGTGACAGTTCTGTGATGTCTTTTGTGTGAGTCTGCTGGAGACAGGCTAAGACAATCACCTCAGCTAAGGGTTCGGTTTGCTTTTTGGTTATGAGACCTTTGTTAATTCTGTTTAGCCGCCGGTTTACTTTGAGTTCTGTAAATAAAACCTCTTATCATGCTTTTAACATTTGAACATGCCTCCTTTTTTGTTACCCCTGGCCACCTAGATGGCGTGGGGCGTAACAAATGGGGGCTTTGGGATCAAAGATCCCGGACGAGCCCCCATTTGGCCGGCACTTATATTTATATTTACAGTTTATATTATAATGATCGCTGGTTGAGACACTTGAATCAGAACATGAAAACTGTGACTCCATGGATTTAAAAATACACGAAGATGAATTTTTTAAAAAACAACTTCTCTAATTAACAAATACTGAGTCACAAGGACTTACCATGAGCAAAATTAGCCTCACAAACTGTCCGTTGCTGCAGGAATCCAGGCTTTATTCAGTCGGGTCGCCCGCAATCATCTCTTTCATATTTCGCAATTCTTTATGGAGGAAATTCCAATAAAACCTTTTATCAAGCCTCCCACGGGCCGAACGATCAACCACATTGCAAGAATGATCCATCTGCTTCTCTAATTCCTCCTCCAAACGTGCAAAACAATCAAATTATAGGCAAATACGCCATTTTTTGCCACCCAGGTCCCATGATGCAATGCAAAAAACAAATATTCACGTCACAAAAGATCCTCCTATATATTCACATATCTAGGATGGCTTGCCAGAGTACCAAATGACTTGAATGATCTCCAAAAATCACTTCTTACATTACATTAGCTACCTCAAATAACTCAATACAATCATTTCTCATCAATGTGCTTCTTACTGCATTCAGACTGTCTTGATTATTAGGATTATATTGTGTGTGACAATGTTCTTTGTAATTATTTATCAGTCTTTTTGTCCAACTGTAACATGTTTGTATTCATATTTACTGCTCTTGCTGACTCTTGTTGTGACCAAGAATGGGTTCTAATATAGAACCCTGCGGAATCTTGTGGGATTGGGTGGTTTGGAGGCAGGAGTGGGTAGCTAAGAAGCAGAAGAGGGCGAAAGAGACACAGCAAGAGCGAGGGTTCATGGTCAAAAAGTCTGCAGGAGAGGGATTAACCTATGCAGAACTATCTCAATCCACATATCTTAAGGTAAAAAAAAAAAGGTCAAACAAAATGTGTTAAATCCACCTCCCTATCTAATAATACACACACACACACACACACACACACATACACACGTACACACACAACACCCCCCCCCACACACACACCAAACAATGGATATACAGTGAGTGTGTTTCTTTGTACCTTCTTCTTCACTGGAGGCTTTAGGTTGACCGTTTCGAAGGTAAGTCAGCTGAACTTTCCTGTTGATACCTGAGAAATGGCCGTACCTAGAGGGGTTGGACGCACAGACACACACGAAGCAAGCACAATATAGTTTATACCCAAAAAGGCAGACAGCTGAATTAATCTTATTTTTATATATCTTGTGTAAATGTGCAGCACACATCTGAATTCAAACCCTTGTTTTATTACAAAACAAGCCCAAAGAACAAGTCAACTTTCAGATTTATCACACTGTTTAAACACACTCCTAATTAGAGGTTTGTTAATATTTAGTTACTTGAAGTATTTCAGTGAAACAGTTAAAGATTCATTGTTAAAACAGAATTCTACATGTGGCTTAGCGTGTAACTACATGTGTGGATATGTACATGAGATAAATGGCCATCATGTTAAGCTGTAGTATGTACTAAATCCTGCTGGCTAATGACAGCACAGTGCTCTTTAACAACCTCAAGTCCTGTGCACCCTGAACAAGGACAGACAAACGTGAGAGGATCGTGTCGGAGAGAATCAGCTGAGAAAAAGTTTCCAAAAAAAGTGTGGAACCTCTTGGTTTCACGAGAGCCTTATTTATAAGACACCGTGGCAGCAAATCAGGGTAATATTACTGCAACGGCAGACTTCTGAACAAATATCACCCCTTCGCGCAACAGAGGGGGATGTCATGATCACGTGTGGAATGTCTGTCGAGCCCCGGCCAGCAACAATAGTTAAAATAAAATGAAAGTAAACAAGGGCAGTCATTTTCACTTTTGTAAACAGAATCAGCTGAGATGGCAAACTGGAGCGATGCAGAGTACTGGGAGCTTCTGGCTGTTAAAGAGCTGAAGCACAGGTCACCAGATAGTTCATGTGGACTATGAAGGAGTCATCCTTGTGCAGATCGTGAAAAAAAACTTGAGGAGCGTGGCTTCAATCGGGATAAAAACCAGTTAGGATGTCCGTGACAGCGTTGACAGCGTGGAGATCGCCCCAAAACCCGCCATGGTGTATTTGTTTGTGAAAAAATACACGCCCAAAGGCTCCCTGATGCTGCCTAGCTTTGCTGTAAATTGGCACTTTCATTTTATGAAAGAAACTAAGGACTCTAACCCTAATCACTAAATGGTCTATGACTTTTTTCTTAATAGTCTCTACATAAAAAACCCTTTCTTCATCTTCTAATCCCTAACACCCTATCCTTCAAAGTTCTGAAGACGTCCATAGAGTACAACTCAGAATACAAGGAAGGCAGCTAGAAAACTTTAGCTTTCAGCTGTTCACAATCTTTAACCAGGAGGTTCCACACAGCAGAAAATATTTAAAGGGTGAGTAACGTCAGTCCCACAGGCTTACTCCACCCACATTTCAATTTTGAAAAATGCAACAGGAGGAGGCGTAGCCTGGTGGACCGAGAGGGCGGAGCTGCAGCAGTGACAAAGACAGCTGGCTAACGAGGCTATGCTAGCTCTTTTGACTTTGAGCAGTCATTTGAAGTGGAGGACTTTTCTCCCCCTCCTTACCCAGAGGGAAGAGAGGAAAGGGACTAGAGCGTAATTTATACGTCTCCGTCAGCTCCCCGAGGCAGAGACGCGCACGCATTGTTGGAGACGTTTTGCTTTTGGACTTCTCCGTCACCTGGAGAGCGCTGCAAAGCAGTTCCCAGCCAGGACAACAGAGGGCGTAGCGCTTTACTGGGGTATCCTGTCATGTATCCAGTCCAATACAGTGCATTTACAGTTTATATTTACAGTTAATATTGTGTTTTTTTGCATTTAAGAGACTTTTTAACACGGACAAACTTGTCCCTCATTATCCTCCACCTCTTCATGCGCTCGCCACCTCTAAACCCATGTTTCCCATCATTTCCGGCCATGAATAAAACGCTTGTTGCGCATCTTTATACTCCTCCAGTCACGGGAGTTTTTCTGCGAGGTATTTTTCAAGCTGCTTCGTGTCTGCCGATAGATATCTTCGGCTCGCTTTTTATTTTTTTGTGGGGGCAATGGTGGTGCTGGTGACACATTTAAAGAAGTGGCGTCCTGACCAATCACAAGCTTGCGCTCTCCGTCTTGTTCGGCAGATGTTTAGAAAAGATGAGCTGCTGAACAGCTGAATCAACTGTGTTGAAGCAGGGAAACAACTAAATGTGCTGTATAACAGCTCCCTAGGACCAGGGCAGCTAACCCTGAGCTAATGCTATCGTCTGCTGCACAGAAACACCCAAGTTATAAATAAAAATACCCCATGACAAAATCATTCTGTAATGGGCACATTTATGTTGCACAATCACAAAACATCCCACTAGAAATGAACTCCTAGCCCTGATTTCATTATTTATTTACTGGTATCAGTTGTTCCCTTGGTCGATGGTAGTTCTCTGGAGTCAGCAGGTGGGTCCCCTCTGTCTTCAGGATCAGGCAGGAGCTTCCAGAATGAGCCTAAAGGATTCCTCCCTCCTCTGGACTTCAGTTATTAATATTTGTTTTATTTATTAAATGAATCTAACTTTATACATTCCCTATTTTAGTTCAAGTCCATAAATATATAAACACACTTGAATTTAAAACGAGCTCACTGTTAAAGTGAGGTGCCTATTTTAATTCATCACAGAGCTAGTGAAATGTGCAATAAAGTAATGATAATTTAATAAATGTGAAACTTATATGTCAAAATATAAACAAAACTGGAATTAAAATGAGACATTTTGGCAGCACAAAGAACTTGTTAGACGCATACAGCATTTATTATAATAACTGTAGGCAGACAGGAGACAGAGCTGGATGGTGGTAGTGAGGAAGATGATTCTCAGTCATGGAAGGATAGCTGAGGACTTTCCAGGAACAGGAGATATGGTGGTGTGGTATCTTCTAGGCGAGAGAGGTTTCCAGAGATCTGTAGAAAACAAGAATGTAAGTTATTAGTTAATTTATTTTCAATACCAAAGGAAAAACATTTTAAAGGTGAATCAGCTCACGTCAGCACCAAGTGTCACAGGGCCTCCTTCGTGTTGTCATGATGTAATTTAGCTCCGTGCTCACAGCAAAACGCGTGTAACAATAACCTATAAAACACATACATAGATAATGTTACAACTCTAAGGTTGTAATGAAGATTACATGATGTTTAAAAATAGATCACCTTTGCTACACCTGCAAGGCTGGACCAGTGCATTCTTGTAGCTGCCAAAATCAGTCTGACAGCATATTTCTTGGGTAAATTTAGCATGAGGAAATACATATACTTGTATATATATATATATATATATATATATATATATATATATATATATATATATATATATATATATATATATATATATATATAAACAGTGTTCAGCATAAATGAGTACACCCCTCTACATTTGTCAGAAAACCTTTAGTTTCCTTTCAGACACCAGACTACTAAATACTCCCACTAATGTGCGCCATTGATTGCAAACAAGATTTGTTCATTTTCACACAAAAAAGTGATTTTTCTAACAAATTCATTCAAGCCCATGTTGCAAAAATGATTACACCCCAATTATAGTCTTAGGAGAAAAGCCACACTTAAGACTACAACATTCTAATGAACAGGCGTTCAACCACAGGTGAGTCTAATGATTCATTTAAGAGGTGTCCAGCAGACAGGTGACTATTGAAGGGCATTACTTAACAAGGAAAAGCCCTTCCCATTTCATGCTGTCAGCAATGGCTCCACATGGAAGAGAAATGTCACAAAATCAGAGAAAGGAAATCATTTCTTTACACAAAAAAGGTGAGGGCTACAAGAAGATCAGCAAAATCCAAATACTGTAGCAAAAGTGATCCAAAAATGTAAGCAAGATGGAAGTGCAGCCATTTTACAGAGATGTCCAGGCTGTCCACGAAAGTTAACATCTCGACAGGAGCGTCTTCTGATGAGAAGGGTCGAAGAAAATCACCATGCAAGTTGACTGCAGTTAGCTAAAGCAGTAGAAATCCAAACTGGAGTGACCGTTTCCCGTGACACCACACTGCACACTGCAGAGGAACGGCATGCATGGGTATCGTCCACGAAGGGAGGCTCTCCTGAAGCCCATGCACTAAAAGCACACCTAGCATTAGCTAGGACCCATGCTGGAAGAGATGAAGACTACTGGGACTCTAGACTCTGGAGTGATGAGACAAAAATCACTGTTTATGGAACTAATGGTTAAAACTGTATGGCGTCATAAAGATGAGGATTTCAAAGAGAAGTGCATGGTGCCTACAGTGAAACATGGTGGTGGTGGTGTCCTTATGTGGGGCTGCATGAGAGCTGCTGGTGTTGGGGAGCTGCAGTTCATTGATGCTATCATGAAGTCAACAATGTACTGCTCTATACTGAAGGAGAAGATGCTGCCATCACTCCGTGCACTTGGTCGTCGTCACTTTTCCAACACGACAATGATCCAAAACACACATCTACAGCTACTGTTGCATTTCTGAAGAAGAACAGGGTGAAGGTGATTGATTGGCCAAGTGCTTCTCCTGATCTGAACCCAGTCCAACACCTGTGGGGAATTCTGAAGCAGCAAGTTGAGCATCACTCTCCATCTAGCATCCAGGCTCTAGAAGAGGCTATTCTTGAAGAATGGAAAAAGATAGATGTTGCAACATGTCGCCAACTTGTTCATTCCATGCCTAGAAGACTTGGTGCTGTCCTGGAAAACAACAGTGGTCATACAAAATACTAGATGTAGTAGTTTTTGTTGTGGGGTGTATTCATTTTTGCTTCCACCAATTTTAGTAAAATTGGAGATATTGTGATCTAAGTTATGTTATGAACCTTAACTTCATGTTATGGAGTTAAACAAGTGTTCTCAGCCTTGTGAAAATTCTGGAAACTGTTCTTTTGTTAATTGAGCTGCTGATTAAAGGGGGTGTACTCATTTATGCTGAGCACTATAAAACATCACATTGTTTAGCTATGGGGAGAATAAAGTCTCAATAGATTTGTGTGTGTGTATCTATATTTGTGTGTGTGTATCTAGATTTTTGTCCATGTGTACCAGTTGATTTGTGTGTTTGTATTTAATCATTTGTATGTGTAGGAGCTGAAGTTACACACAAAAATGTAAACACAAGTTACAAATCAAGAGTTACACATGCATAGATCTATACACACACACATAGATATAGATGCGCACACACAAATCTTTAGTTACGCACACACAAATCTAGATACGCACACACAAATCTAGATACGCACACACAAATCTAGGTACTCACACACAAATCTAGATACGCACACACAAATCTAGATACGCACACACACATCTAGATACACACACACACACATCTAGATACACACACACAAATCTAGATACGCACACACACATCTAGATACGCACACACACATCTAGATACACACACACAAATCTATTGAGACCTTTTTCTCCCCATATTTAGCAACTTAGGTCACGTACAAAACAAACTGTCCAATATATGAGCTTTCTAACATGACTGGTGAGTGATCTGACTGCTCTCAGAGATAACTCAGTGACCAGAATCAGACAGGAATATGTTCTAATCAGAGGTGGACAGGAGATTAAAACAGGGTCAGGCTCTGGTGCCTCATGCTGGGATGCTCTCCTGTCTACTCCTCAGTCCCTCCTGCATTTATCTGCTTCAGCTGGGCTCAGCATTATTATCAACTGGTGCAAAAACTCAACCTGAAACCGTCTGTAACAAACATTATCCCACACAACACTAGCTCTGAGCCTGATGGCAGTGTGGACTGATATTAGCTAAATGAAATGAACCACGTCTCTTTCTTTGCATTTATATATAAATATAGTAATTATAGCTGCTAAATTACAGGTAGGGAGTGATCTTTAGAAGCTGTTAAAAGTAATTATTTAGCTTACTCACCTCAGATTGGGCCGAAATCTCCATTATGGAGAGGCAGCAGTCCGTGGGCTCCGTCTAATTTCTGGAATGCTCTTCAAACCCAGTATAATCCAGTTCAAACTCCACCACGTTGAAGGAGTCACACCTAAAAAACACTAAACTACTGTCTCTAACAGCCAGGCTACTAAAACTAAGTGATTATAATACTAGAAGCTATGCTAGGACTCTGACTCAATGCTAATGCTAAACAATAGCTAGCTACAACATAAACACTCACTTGTGCTAGTCCGAGTCCCAACTGCTACAAGGCGCAGCCTAGACCTTGATGCTTTTATAACCTGCAGTGCTGCCCTAGTACACAAGGGGGAACCCCTCTGGCTCAGAAATGAGGCAAACAAGGAAGTGGCAAAAATTGCAGTTCTCCCCTCATCCACTGGGGGTGGGTCCAGAAGTGAGCAAATCCCCATTGACCCCCATGTTAAAAATGCCAACTTCACAGCTGAAAAAAAGATCTTTACAGCCTGGTTCAATTTTCCATTTTGTGTTTAATAGGTCTAGTTTATAGTCCTGACAACTCTGAGGGGGGTGGATTTTTTTGTAACTCTTCCGTTTAGGTGAAATTAAATGCTTGAAATTATGAATAATTAGATTTGATTGACAGGAAGCATGAGCGTCAGAGCTAGCGTCAGAGCTAGCTTCAGAGCTAGCATAAGCAGCTAGCTCCAAGGAAGGCCTCAGCCTCACGTTAATAGATGTTTGGCCATTTCGACTCTCTGAACTTTAGTTGTGTTTTCTGTGTGTTCGTGTTTGAATGTTAATCATGGAATTATTTGGACAAAGAGGGAAAGCTGTGGGATTGTTTGCACCAAGAGATCATCCAAGAAGTCTCTGCTTCATTTTTATCAGTAAGTAAAATTATATTTCTGTACTTTATTTCTCTCGTTGAATGGGGGAAGATGCTGTGTGTTTAACATAACACTGCTTGGTCAAAGATGAGTTGAAATATAACGTGTTGGAGGGGCTGACTGGGTACCGTAACTCGAGCTAGGTGAGCTAACCGAGGCTAGCTGTGGCTTCTGGACTTCACTGGTCTACCACGGTCAAAGATCCACGAGGTCATCGCTGCAGAATGGAGGTTTGCCGAGTTTGGGCAACGTGCCTCTCCTTCTATGAGCAGCGGCCTGCAATCAGAGATCTGCGAATGTGCCACTTAATACTTGCGGAGGCACGGAGTCCAGTGAGGTGGGTGCCCGGCCTCTCTACACACAGGCAGCCGCACACTCCCTTCTCCCGAGGGAGGTGGGATGCGCGGCTGCTTGGCTACCGTCTGAGGCTGTGGTTGTAGCCTGTGGAACTCTCTGAGGGAGACTACAGAAACAATCCAGCTGTTTGAGCTGATCTCGTAACACTTTGGAGTCGCTCATCCACGTTTCTCTAAAAAGCACCCGAAAAACTCCACTAGCTTCGAGTTAGCATGTAGCTAATGTCCCACTGAACTCCCCGGAGCAGAGCGGAGCGTGAGATCGTGTAAGCAGCCAGGGCGCACGGCTCCGATCGCAGCGGTCTGAGGCTCTGCTTGTATTTTTTGCAGTCCATATTACAGCTCCACAGACGACCAACACTGCTGATTCGCACAGAAGTCAGACAGCGTGGTTCGCTGTCTCGGTTCTTTGTCTTAGCTTCGGGTGTTAGCTCAGTTTAGCTAGTTGCTACATTGGTTTTGGTTCACCAACCCTCACTGCCCCACCTCTTTTCCCATTTATGGATTGTCTGGGCATAAAGAGGTGTATGTCACGGCCAAAATGGAGGCAGTGGGAACCTCCCATTTTGCATAATTTTGCATATTAATATCCAATTGGGCGGGCTATGTCCACAGATTTATATGTCGATGGTAGTACAGCACCAGGCTACGTAGCATTGGCCATTGGCTGATGCGGATTCAAACAGACTCAAAATCAATGGGTTGAATGGTTTTGAGCTGAAGATGGCGCTAGACTCACATGTTTATGCTGAATTTTGAGTTTTTGAAGAAAATGCACCAAAATGCAAAAATAATGACTACACATGTCTACAACACTATTAGACACTCATTTATACAGGTTATCAGCAAAAAAAAAAGTTGATTTTGGTGTTACCTGCTCTTTAAAGAACTAAAATAAGGGTAGGGAACCCTGGTCCTGGAGAGCTGCTATCCAGCACATTTTAGAGGTTTCCCTGTTTCAACACAGTTGATTCACCTGTGCAGCAGGCTCTGCAGAAGCCTGTTAATCACCTGCTGATTAAAATCAGGTGTGTTGAAGCAGGGAAACCTCTAAAATGTGCTGGATAGCAGCTCTCCAGGACCAGGGTTCCCTACCCCTGATCTAAAAGATTTTAGGAGGATGAAAAATATGAATGTACATATTGCTGAGCTGCAAACACGTGTGTTTTTAACTCATTAACTGCCAGCCGTTTTCTGATCAGAAAGTGTTTTTGAGCGTTTTTACTGTTTTTTGAAGAGTCACAGAACATTGTGCTCTATGATCATGTAAACGCCAAAACTACCAAAAGAAAGAGTAGACTCACTTCTTACATCAGGAAGAATCCCCGTATTTCTAGCGTTATCTGTTCGTTCACAATCTGGTGCCCAAGCGCCACTCCAGACGCATTTCCGGTTCGGCGCATCGTTTTTTTCACAGCAGCGTCCCAAAACAAACTCGTAATCCATTGATTTTCCGCTTCCTGATCACGTGATGTGACATACACGGATGAAGATCCGTTCTAGACACCCGACGCCCGCCCCGTATAAAAAGGGAAATGACGACTATAGTCGTCATTGGCAGCCAGCGGTTGGATGTGAAAAGACGACTTTAGTCGTCAATGGCAGGGAATGAGTTAAGAAAACAATTAAACCTACACTGCCCGGCCAAAAAAAGTCACCACCAAAAAAAGATCACAAACTTTAATGCCCTGCTTTCTGGTCTTCCCAAAAAGAGCATCTGAGGTTTACAACTTTTACAAAATTCAGTAGCACGTGTCCTGACGAAGACCAGGAGGCAGGAGCACATTACACCAGTCTTAGAATCATTGCATTGGCTCCCCGTTTGTTTCAGGATCAATTTTAAGGTTCTTTTAATGGTTTTTAAGTGTCTTAATGGTCTTGGGCCTTCTTATCTCTCAGAACTGCTTTTACCATACAAACCCTCGCTGCCTTTGCGCTCCACTGGCAGTCGTCTCCTGGTTATCCCTAAAGCCTGCCGCACACGAGAGCCAATAGCTGAGCTACCAGTCATTCGAGGCCGTTTGCTCAGCAGATAACTCGTTGTGTGCACCTAATTTTCACTGAGTTTTCTGCCTCACGAGACGCTGAGGTGAAAATCAAACCGGTTTGATACTTTCCACCCGACGGGGGGCAGAAACTCGCCGTGTGCGCACTACTTGAGCAGTTGCCTGAGCTGAAACCTTCCAAGTGACCAATCACAGCGCGTTCTCCCCTCACATGATTCCAAGGTGGCAGCATCCTGTCTGCATGACGGAAAAATAAACAAAACGGAGACGGAGCTGGATATGGTGGAAATGCTTATACTTGTTTTGCTGATGAGGCGTCGCCGCCACCGTCAGTAGCCCTTTCTATAAAACAATGCCACCAATTTGCTGCAACTCTGAGCGGCATCAGGGAGCGTTAGGTCGTTTATAAGAGCTCAGACCGTGGCGGTAATGTTGCGCAATCATGTCCGTTTTATAAAAGATTACGCGATGGCGGCATAAAGGAGGTATGGGGGCGGTCTCTACGCTGTCGCGGACTTCCGTTTATCTTGGACATAACTTGCCTTTTATTGTGATTGAAGCCGCGCTCCTTAAGTTTGTATTTTAACAACCAGCTACAGGTGTCTGTCATCCACCATCCCTGTGAGCTGTCAGATGATCTGAGCTGCAGATCTAACGGAGAGAAGCTCCCGGAGCATGCAACGCTCCAAATGATCATCTCAGTTTATTTTTCCGTCATGCAGACAGGAAGCTGTGATTGGTCAGTTGGAAGATTTCAGCTTAGCCGACTGCTCACGTAGTGCGCACACGGCAAGTTTCTGCCCCCCTTGGGGCGGAAAGTATCAAACCGGTTTGATTTTCACCTCAGCGTCTCGTGAGGCAGAAAACTCAGTGAAATTTAGGCGCACACAGCGAGTAATCTGCTGAGCAAACGGCCTCGAATGACCGGTAGCTCAGCTATTGGCTCTCGTGTGCGACAGCCTTAAGGTCAGGACACATACTCATGGCGAGGCATCTTTTCAGTATTATGGCCCTCGCCTCTGGAACAGGCTGCCGGAGGACCTCAGGGCCGCAGAGAACGTTCGAGATTTTAAGAGCATGCTCAAGACCCACCTTTTTAGCTTAGCTTTTAACTGATTATTATTTATTAAATTTGATTACTTGCTTTGTATATTTCAATTATCTATCACAGTTTTATGCTACATTATTTTAATATTTATTATAATTTTATTTATCATTTATTTACTACTTTTACTATTATATTACCTCCTGTTATTTTTATATTCGTCTTATATTAATTGTTTAATCTTTCTTCCAGTGTTTCCTCCGTGGGGGGCTTCTGCTTCTGGGGCAGTGGTCGACTTTTGCTGCCTGGGTGCTCTCTGGGTAATGCTTGGGTGGAGATGGGGTCTATGCCCTCCCTCCCCGTTGTACCCTGTGTCGGAGCAGAGGGCTCCTCTAATGGCGTTTCCTTCCCTACCATACCTGGCTCATCTGAACTCTGCCCAATATCATTTTTACTGATGTTCTAAGTGTGTGTGTGTGTGTGTGTGTGTGTACGGAAGTTGAGTTTTGTTTTTTGTTTTTTTTTTGTATAGCGCCTTCCACTGCCTTTACAGAAGCCCAAGGCGCTGAACAAAACATAAAACAACAAGAGCAAAAGACAGTAGGACAGATTAAAACTGCATAAAAAGTGACTAAAATAACAAAACAGACACGATAAAATAGAAAATAAAACAGTAAAATTATAAAAATCCATATTACATAAAAGCCAAACGATAAGTCTTCAAACGACTCTTAAAGACCTGCAGTGATGGGGACTGTTTGACAACAAGTGGGAGCTCATTCCACAGTGTAGGAGCCAGGACAGAAAAGGCCCTATCACCTCTTGTTCTCAGCCTTGTTCGTGGGACGACAAGCAATTCCTGGTCAGCTGAGCGAAGAGAGCGCACAGGGGCATGCATCTGAAGCAACCCAGCCAGATACGGTGGAGCACCACCATGAAGGGACCGGTAGACAAACAACAAGACCTTAAACTTAGCCCGGCAATCCACAGGGAGCCAGTGTAGGGAAGCCAGGACAGGAGTAATGTGTGTGGTTTTTTTCGAGCCAGTCAGAAATCTAGCTGCCGAGTTCTGAACCAACTGCAACCGCTTCAGTGCTGCCTGACTCAGCCCAACATACAGTGAATTGCAGTAATCAAGCCGCGATAAAACAAATGCATGCAGAACAGACTCGAGATGCGCCCTAGACAACATAGGCTTGATTTTTGCCAGACGGCGCAAATGAAAAAAGCAGGTTCTTACTACCTGGTTTATATGGCTTTCAAATTTAAGATTGCAGTCAATTACAACTCTGTGACTTCTGACAGAAGATTTCAAGTAGGGTGTCAATGCATCCAAATCGGGGGCAGAGCTTACACAGCCCTTGCTAGAAGGGAGGAATGTAAGAAGCTCGGTCTTGCTCTCATTAACATGGAGAAAGTTTGCTGCAAGCCACAACTTCACCTCATCCAGACAAACCTGGTGTTTCTTAATAGAACCACCCATCTCAGGAGTCAGGGGGAAATAAATCTGGCAGTCATCTGCATATAAATGAAATTTAATGCCACGATTGCGCAGGATTACGCCCAGTGGTAGCAAGTAAAGGGCGAAGAGTAGTGGCCCCAGGACTGAACCCTGAGGTACCCCCCAGCGCAGGTCCTCCCAGGGGGACACAGAATTGGCCACCATCACACAAAACCTCCTTCCCTGGAGGTATGACTTTAGCCATTCAAGACCTGACCCCGTAATCCCTACCCAGCGTTCCAGTCGATCCAGTAGAATGTTATGGTCGACTGTGTCAAAAGCTGCTGTCAAGTCCAGTAACAGCAGCACCACAGCAGTACCTCGATCCAAAGACATATAAATGTCATTCATCACCATCAATAGTGCAGACTCAGTGCTATGCCCAGCCCTAAATCCAGACTGAAATGTCTCAAACATGTTAAAATCATCTAAAAATGAGACCAGCTGTTGGTAAACAACCTTCTCCAATAATTTAGAGATAAAAGGCAGTTTGGAGATAGGCCTGTAATTTGCCAGGACAGACGTGTCAGAGCCTGACTTCTTCAGTATTGGCTGGACCACTGCTGCTTTTAGAGATGATGGAACTTGACATGAGGACAGGCTACTATTTATAATGGTTAATATAAATGGGCCCAATAAGGAAAATGCCTCTTTCCAGAGACGGGGGGGCAAAACATCAAAAGGAGAGCCAGTCGGCTTTTGTTGAGAGACAAGCCTACCCAGCTCAACAAGAGATAACTGGTTAAAAGAGGCCAGTGCAGCAGAAGGTGTGGTCATTAATGCAGAATCAGGATAGGAGCCTGACATTGATGATCTGATGATTGATATCTTGTCAACAAAGAACTTGTGAAACTCATTACAATCACCAGCAACAGTAGGGGTTAGACCAGGCTCTTGATATTCTAACACAGAGTTTAAAGTGCTGAAAAGAAACTTTGGATTATGTGAGTTTGTTGAAATAACATCCGCAAAATAAGCTACCCTAGCTTTCTTCACAGCCTCCTGATATTCCATCAGGGATGTTTGAAAAATAATACGGGAAACCTACAGGCCATCCTTTTTCCACCGTCTTTCTGCAACCCTACATTCCCGCCTGCATGCTCGAGTGGCCTCACAGAGCCAAGGCTCCCTCCTTTCTCTAGGTTTCCTGACCTTAGGTGGGGCAACTATATCTAAAATGTTCCTGCAGACTGAATCAAAATGATGAGCGAAGTCTTCAGCGTTGTGAGACACTGAGTTCAACCTCTCTTTCTCTAAAGTTAAATGCTCAACAAACTCAGTAACCCTTTCTGCATTTAAAACACGGCAACTTCTGGATGGAACATCTGTCACAGCAGGAGGGCAAGGCAAAATAAAATCACACAAAACAGGTGAGTGGTCTGAAAATGTTGGAGGAACAATCTCAACATTGACAGCAGGGAGACCAGTTGAAAAAACCAGATCTAGAATGTGCCCTTTAATATGGGTTGGACTCATGACCAATTGTGTTAGGTTAAAAGAACTCAGCAGATTCAGAAAGTCTCTAGCCAGTGGATTATCAGGACAACACACGTGTACATTAAAATCACCAAGAAATAGGACATGATCATATTTCAACAAGCTGTCCACTAGTAAATCTGAGAACTCCTTTAAAAAGTCTGAGTCACACTTTGGTGGGCGATAAACCACCCCCACGAGTAATCGAGGAGAAGAGCCAAGTTCAAACAGGCACAGTTCAAATGAGGCAGGTCCCACTGAGGGAGTTATCAGTCTGCATTTAAAAGAAGATTTATAAACAACAACCAACCACCACCACGTCCTGATGGTCTTGGAACATTAAAACAGTTGGGTGGGGGGGTATGACTGTGCCAATGTTTTTAAACTGGTGTGGGAGGGGTGGGAAGGAGGGTTATATAGGGTCATTTTAACCTGTAAAGCACTTTGAGTTGCATTATTTGTAGGAAAAGCGCTTTATAAATAACGTTTGATTGATGGATTATTCCGGAGAGACTGTCCATTTTCAAGGATGATGACCAGCTCAGTGGCCTAGTGGTATGAATGTTTGCCCTGGGACTGGGAAATTGGGGTTCGAATCCCGTTTGGGTCATACCAAAGACTTTGAAAAAATGGGACCCAATGCCTCCTCGCTTGACACGCATTAAGGGGTTGGATTGGGGGTTAAAGCACCAAATGGTTCCAGATGTGCAGCTGTGTCTGTAAGTAAGTACATTTTATTTGTATAGCACTTATCACAGAAGAAGAATCACAAAGTGCTTCACAAAGATCAACAAAACAAAAGATAAAGTCATCATAAAATGATCTTAAAACAAAACAACAGAATATCATAAAATTAGAAAACAGAAAGTCATAAAATTATAAAAATGATAAAACAAGTTAGAAAAAAATGAATAAAACATAAAAGATTTAAGTAAAAGCAGTTTTAAACAAAAGGGTCCTCAGCTGCTTTCTAAAGGTGACCAGACTGTCAGTAACACGTAGGGATAAAGGAAGTTCATTCCAAAGTCGGGGTGCAACAGCCTGGAAAGAGCGATCACCTCGACTTTTATATCTGGTCTTTGGAACTTCTAGAAGGTTCTGGTTTGTGGACCTGAGGGCTCGGGTTGGAGCATAAGGCTTTAACAGTTCAGTAACATAAGGAGGAGCTTGGCCATGTAGAGCCCTGAAAGTTCTAGTCAGGATTCTAAAGTTAATGGGTAACCAGTGCAGAGACATCAGAATAGGAGTGATGTGAGCTCTTCTGTTTGCTCCAGTTAGGAGCCTCGCTGCAGAGTTCTAGACCAACTGAAGGCGCTCAAGGGCTTTTTTGTTAAAACATGTGAAAAGTGTGTTACAGTAATCTAGACGGGAGGAGATAAAGGCATGGAGAACCATTTCAAGTTAATGTTTTGACACCAACCTTCGCAGTTTGGAGATATTTCTCAAGTGATAAAAACAATTTCTGACCAGCATTTTTGAGTGACCTTCAAGAGACATTGATTGGTCAAAGACAACACCCAAATTTCTCATGTTTGACTTGACGACAAAAGCTAAATGACCAAGTTGTTGACTAATCAGAGGAGCCATGTTCTCAGGGGCAATGATCAGACATTCAGTCTTTTCAGAGTTTAATGTTATGCCCCTGGTGATGGTGCGCATTGTGAAGAGGTGGGGGTAACATAAGAAATGAGAGCAAGCCGGTGAGGCTTCTCTGAAGGGGAGGAGGGAGGCTCTGCCGGCATAGCTGCAGCCACTTATGTGATGAGACGCCAGTGAACCAAAGGCTGCTGCTTCAGTTGAACGGGAGAGGCAAGACAGAACAGAGGGCTGTCTTCTCTCTCTCTCTCTCGGATTCTTGTGATCTAGCTAAAAGGAATGATTGTGATCACTAAGAACTTTGGGAAAAACAGAGAACATTTTGGTTAACTTTGGGTTTTGTAAGATTGTTCTTTCGTTATTGTTAGTGATAGTTCTTGAGTTTAATTAGTCGTTCTTCGTAAGTATCTCCTTGTCATTTATCACCGCCAAGAGTTGGCTTGGATTTAAGTTGATTTTGTTGTAAAAAGTAGGTGGGATTATTGGTGAGTGTTAAGTCTCGGAAGACTCGTTATTTGAGGTCATCTTCCTACATTATTGTAATAACTCGCTTTAGTATTTTCCTGGTGGGTTAACCCTCAGGTGTTTTGATTTATCCCCGCTTAAAGTTTGTTCTTGTTGAAATACCTTTGGTCTCCTCCCTTAGTTTGTTTTTGTTCCCTATAGGGCTAAGACGAGTTTAATTGGTGTTTTTCCTGTAAATAAACACATTTATTTCCCCCCAACACTCGCTCTCATTTCTTATGTTACCCCCACCTCTTCACAATGTGCAACATCACCAGGGGCGTAACGTAAATGGGGGCTCGTCCGGGATTGTTGATCCCACATCCATCGGATGCATATTCTTTGGTTAAGTGTGTTAACTTTAATCTTGTGATTTCTGTTTCTAGTCCACGCCGCTCCATTCCGATCTCCCTTGGTGGTTGTGGATGTGGAGAGTGACATTAGTTGAAGCGAAGAAGCAAGGAAAATGGAGATGAGGATTCTCCTGGACTGTTTGCTGGTGAGTGGACCCCGCCTAACAGTCGGATGCCTTCCGGAGGTGTCAAGAAGGCTCTTCATATGTCTCCTCCCCCTGTTGTTTCCACAAGTGGATGTGTCTGCCGTGGGAGTCAGCTTCACCCCACTGTCTGGAGGTCAGCTATTAGCCCTATTTCCACGTCGTGGATTGCCTTGGGACCATTCGAGTCCATAAAGATGGCAACACGTGGAATTGGAAGAGGGCGTATGGACAGCAG
The DNA here is from genome assembly GCA_006937985.1 of Aphyosemion australe. Lineage (NCBI taxonomy): Eukaryota > Metazoa > Chordata > Actinopteri > Cyprinodontiformes > Nothobranchiidae > Aphyosemion > Aphyosemion australe. Next base: position 216,991 of record SSNS01000578.1, read on the forward strand.
CAGGCAATCCCCAAGAGGGGGCGTTTGTATGGACATGGTGCTGGACTCTGCGTATGGACAGTGTTTGGGGCAATGACACACGACTACTGAAAGGGTTGTGGTCTTCGACGGTGCTGATAGTCACCTCTCCCGCTTCACATTGTCCCACCTGGGACCTCTGAATGAGCGGTGAGTATGTGTATGGAGTTGTAAAATGGAGAATATTTTATATTGGGGAGTGAATATTGTGAAGTTAAAGCCTACTTCTTTCATTTATTTTTAAGGGGGGAAGTGATATAGATAGATAGTATATTAATCTTCTCATCTGTTTTCCTCCCCTTTCTGTGTGAGTGAGAGGAGCACAGGCAGCAGCTGGCTCCACTTCTGTTAATTGTCTCCACATTGGTTGTATCAGCTGTCCCAACTCTCAATCAGCCCAGACACTGCTACAAAGCCCAGCCATGCCACAGATTCTGGGAGCAGCAGGACAGAGAGGAGCTCTCTTCTGTTGTCTCCCTGGCAGTGTTATTTTCTGTATTTGCTTGGTTTGAACAGCTTGTCTCAGAGTTAAAGGGTTTTAAGATAAACTGTGTGGTAACCCTTATGGGTACAGTCTTCAAGACATGTCTGCTCAGTGCAGACCCTTGGTATTCACTTAGATAACCTAAGGAGAGGTAATGTGATGTCAATTTAAGTAAAGCTGAGGCCCAGGCACTCACTTAGAAAAAGTAATGTGAGGCCGTTTTGGAAAAGGCACAAGAAAAGCAGGTAGTGACAGTCACTGAGGGGAAAAGTTCCTGTAAAGATGCGAAACCATTGAATAAGGTTGGCTTTTATAATCCTGAGACATGTTTTGAGCCGTATTCCCGCTGATTTATCCTATGTTCTGTGGTTAATCATCCTTTGTTTGTTATCCATCCATCCATCCATTTTCTCCCGCTTATCCGGAGTCGGGTCGCAGGGGCAGCAGCCCAAGGAGGGAAGCCCAGACCTCCCTCTCCCCAGCCACTTGGGCCAGCTCCTCCCAAGGCGTTCCCAGGCCAGCCGAGAGACATAATCTCTCCAGCGTGTCCTGGGTCTTCCTTTGGGTCTCCTCCTGGTTGGACGTGCCCGGAATACCTCACCAGGGAGGCGTCCAGGAGGCATCCTAATCAGATGCCCGAGCCACCTCAACTGGCTCCTTTCAATGTGGAGGAGCAGCGGGTCTACTCCGAGCCCCTCCCGGATGGCCGAGCTTCTCACCCTATCTCTAAGGGAGAGTCCAGCCACCCTGCGAAGAAAACTCATTTCGGCCGCTTGTATCCAAAGCTCGTGACCATAGGTGAGGGAAGGAACGTAGATCGACTGGTAAATTGAGAGCTTCGCCTTTTGGCTCAGCTCTCTCTTCACCACGACAGACTGGTACAACGCCCGCATCACTGCAGACGCAGCACCAATCCGCCTATCGATCTCACGCTCCACCCTTCCCTCACTCGTGAACAAGACCCCAAGATACTTAAACTCCTCCACTTGGGGCAGGACCTCGTCCCTGACCTGGAGAAGGCATTCTACCTTTTTCCGACTCAAGACCATGGTCTCGGATTTAGAGGAGCTGATTCTCATCCCAGCTGCTTCACACCCGGCTGCGAACTGCTCCAGCGAAAGCCGGAGATCACGTTCTGACGAAGCCAACAGGACCACATCATCTGCAAAAAGCAGCAAAAATCCCTAACTGGTGTCCACCAGCAGGTTTGGGGATTGCCGCCACGACAGGCACCGACCACCCTGCGGCCACAGCTGCGGTCAGCCGCCTCGACAATGGAGTCACGAAACATGGCCCATTCGGACTCAATGTCCCCTGACTCCCCCGGGATACGTTCGAAGTTCTGTCGGAGGTGGGAATTGAAGCTCCTTCTGACAGGAGACTCTGCCAGATGTTCCCAGCAGACCCTCACAACACGTTTGGGTCTGCCAGGTCTGACCGGCATCTTCACCCACCATCGAAGCCAACTCACCACCAGGTAGTGGTCAGTTGACTGCTCCGCCCCTCTCTTCACCCGAGTGTCCAAGACATGCAGCCGCAGATCAGATGAAACGATAACAAAATCGATCATCGACCTGCGGCCTAAGGTATCCTGGTGCCAAGAGCACATATGGACACCTTTATGCTTGAACATGGTGTTCGATATAGACAATCCATGACGAGCACAGACATCTAATAACAGAACACCACTCGGATTCAGATCAGGGGGGCCGTTCCTCCCAACCACACCTCTCCAGGTCTCACTGTCGTTGCCCACTTTAGCATTGAAGTCCCCCAGCAGAACGAGGGAGTCACCCGAAGGAGCGCTTTCCAGTACCCCCTCCAGGGACTCCAAAAACGGTGGGTAGTCTGAGCTGCAGTTTGGTTCATAAGCACAAACCACAGTCAGGACCCGTCCCCCCACCCGAAGACGGAGGGAGGCTACCCTCTCGCTCACTGGGGTAAACCCCAACGTACAGGCACCAAGATGGGGGGCAAGAAGTATGCCCACCCCTGCTCGACGCCTCTCAGTGGGAGCAAGTCCAGAGTGGTAGAGAGTCCAACCCCTCTCGAGGAAACTGGTTCCAGAGCCAGAGCCATGCGTTGAGGTGAGTCCAACTATATCTAGTTGGAACCTCTCAAACTCACACACCAATTCCGGCTCTTTCCCCACCAGAGAGGTGACATTCCACGTACCAAGAGCTAGCTTCTGTAGCCGAGGATCAGACCGCCAAGGTCCCTGCCTTCGGCTACCACCCTTTCCACATTGCACCCAACCCCTTTGGCCCCTCCCATGGGTGGTGGGCCCATGGGAAGGGGGACCCACGTCTCCTCTTCGGGCTGTGCCCGGCCGGGCTCCATGGGTGAAAGCCCGGCCACCAGGCGCTCGCCAGCGTGCCCCAACTCCAGGCCTGGCTCCAGAGGGGGGCCCCGGTGACCCGCGTCCGGGCGAGGGAACACTGGTTCCATTTATTTTATTCATCATAAGGGGTCTTTGGGCTGCACTTTGTCTGGTCCCTCACCTAGGACCTGTTTGCCATGGGTGACCCTACCAGAGGCATAAAGCCTCAGACAACTTAGCTCCTAGGATCATTGGGACACTCAAACCCCTCCACCACGATAAGGTGGTAGCCCAGGGAGGGCTGTTTGTTAATAAATTGTTATTATGATTTCAACTTCTGAACATGCGTCCTTCATTGCCCCCTAGACAGCCTTTCTAAGATTTTAGAGATAAAGGGCAATTTAGAAATGGGTCTGTAATTATTAGGCTGAGAAGAGTCCAAACTGGATTTTTGCAGCTCACCACTTCAATCTAATTGTAACTAGGAGGAGTACAAAAGTACCTAAATCTGGTCAGCGCTTTATTGTTAAAAGGACTTTTAAAACATTTAATGAAAATGAATTTTTGGAGGAAGTTAAGAATGTAAACTGGACAAAAGTAAATCAGGAGAGGGACCCTAATAGTGCCGTAGCTGTTTTTAATCAATTAATATTACATATTATTGATAAACATGCTCCTATAAGGAAGCAAGCTGTAAGAAGCACCTTGACCCCTTGGTTAGACCAGGAGCTTAAGGAACATATGACTCAAAGGAATCAAGCTAAGGTAGAAGCAATGAAATCTAATGATACAGCACTATGGAATAAATATCGCAAATTAAGGAATTATGTTACAAAATTAAATAAACTTAAGAAGAAAGTTTATTATCAAAATAAAATTACGGAGGCCAAGATGGACAATGCAAAAAAATGGGGGACATTGAATGAGTTATTAGGAAGGAAAAATAAAGCTGTTCCTTCATTTTTAGAGGTAGATGGGGTTTTTATTACAAAACCAAAAGACATAGCAAATTATTTAAGTAAATTCTTCACAGATAAAATTCAAAATTTAAGATTTATGAAACATAAAAATGATGATGTTATTTCAAGTAGACTAATAAATAGTATAATGGGTAGCAAAGTGTACATTTAAATTTAATAAAATTACAGATCAAACTGTTAAAAAAATTCTGCAAACAAGTCAGGATAAACCATCAGGTGCTGATAATATAGAGGTAAAACGTTTGAGGTTAGCAGCAGATTTCATTGCTTCCCCTATCTCTTATATAATCAATATAAGCTTAGAACAAGGTGTATTCCCATCACAATGGAAAATGGCAAAAATCATTCCTTTAATTAAAAATAATAAAGAACCATTTTCAGGTCAAAATAGTAGACCAATTAGTTTATTACCTGCATTGAGTAAAGTTATGGAAAAGGTACTTTATGAGCAAATACAGAGTTATTTTTTAGAGAATGGGTTAAATACAAAATATCAGCATGCTTATAAAAAGGAGCACTCCACCACTACAGCATTAACTCAGATCACGGATTATTGGTTACAAGTGTAGCGACATCAATCCATGGTTTTTCTCCTAAATGAACTGTGTAACACTTTAACTTACAGACCGTGCCAAGGCTGCAGAAGAGACTCTGATATCTGCCCAGAGACATCTATCTTAGTTTGGTCTAGGTGCCGCTAGCTTATCCAGCAGGCGACATCACGACTCGAGGGAGAAACTCAAGGATTTCGCAAAGACTTTCCTATCTTTTCTTGAAAAAAGTTCATCTTTCCGGACTCGTGAAATACTTTGACAAATATAATCTGAATGCATAAATCATACTGATTGAATCATCTTATAATAATAAGAATGATGGTTAAAATGAATGTTGTTCCTGTATTTCATATCTTTAATTACACATTTAGGACTCATTTAAGTAATGCTAATCATCATCTGATAAAGATCCACAAATAATAGTATTGTGTTTGAATATTTAATTCACACTCACATTAAGTTAATAAGTCACACCACATTAAGCTGATTCATCCTTAAGTGTTGATGAAACTGGTGTCTGAGGTAACTTGGTAACGCCTACTCTAATGTGTCCAAATTTGATTTGCTCAAATTTATAAACAAAGAGAGTTCCTTAGTTCCTGAGTTCCTGCAAGTCCTGACTAGGTCACCTCCTCCCAAAGGGGTGAGCAACGCTTAATAATTAATAAAATAAGGAACCATCCTCTTCTTTTTGATCGAGATCAACTATTTTTGTGAACTGCCTCTAAGCTAAACCAAATCCACCAGACGACGCAGTCACCTGGAAGTCACCCAGACCATCGGTTCGTATCAGGGCCTGCTACAGCTCTCCATACCTCAGAGGCCTCCTCACTGACACTCGTCAGCCACGACCTCTACTGACCCTTGAGTCACCGGGAGCTTCCGCACACAAGGTGAAGTAGCCCTGCACGCTGGTGTCAAATGGTCTTTATTAATTTGATAACTTATTAAAACATCCAGATTTGATTTAACCCAGACATCATAGGATCTAAGACACTTAATGCTGATTAGGCAACCTCATCTAGCTTGCACTACATCACCTCATTAATTGTCTCAGTATCTTGTTTACAACCATCATCCATAGTAATTGTTCTGTGTCATCATTGATTGAGAAATATAGTATTAAATTTATTTTTATAACTATTTTCTTGACTCTGTCTGAATTATTCTGAAGTGTGTGGATTACTTACAGGTAAAAGAACCTAGATTAATGTTAAATTAACATTCAAAGATCATTAAGATTAATAATTCATATTTATATGAATTATTACATTTTATTGATCCATCTTTAAATGTGTGGCACTAGCCCTCACGCTACACAAGAAAGTGATAAAAATCATTTAGTTGGAAATGTGCTGCTTGATTTAAGTGCAGCTTTTGATGTTTTAGATCATAATATACTTTTTAAAAAGTTGCGTTATGGTTTTGAATCTTCTTCTGTAAACTTGATTGACAGCTATCTATGTAATCGGGAGAATACAGTATTTTTTTAATGGTAGCTATTCCAAGGCTGAAAGGATGTGTTGTGGAGTGCCTCAGGGCAGTTGTTTAGGTCCTTTGTTATTTTCAATTTTTATAAATGATTTGCCTCTAGTGTTGGACCATGCTAATATGGCAATTTATGCAGATGATATTACATTATATGCATCTGCCCCAACGTTAAAACAACTTAATTATATTTTAGATAAGGAACTAGAATCTGTGGAAAGATGGATCAAAGAAAATAAATTGGTGATTAACACTAGTAAAACTAAATGTATGGTAGTAGGGTCCAGATATTGTTTGAAACTAAATCATATTTTGTGTTTGACCCTAGGAGGCATTACTATTGAACAGGTAGAAGAAGTTAAGTTATTAGGTATTATTGTTGATAATAAATTGTCTTGGAATAGTCATATCAATAATATGTTAAAAAAAATGGGAAGGAGTATAGCTATTATTAGATACTGTAGGAAATTTATCCCAATTAGATTAATAAAGTAATTAGTTCGGTCATTAGTACTTTCTCATCTTGACTATGCTTCAGTTGTTTGGTCCAACACAAATGAGAAAAATCTTCATAGGTTGCAGACTGTCCAAAACAAAGCAGCTCGCATTGCTTTGGGTTGTCCATATAGAACCAGTGTAAATATCATGCATGACAAGTTGGCCTGGTTGAAAGTAAGAGAGAGGTTGGAATATTCTTTAACAGCATTTATTAGAAACACAATTATGGCAAAAACACCAGAAATTATTTATAGTAAACTAGCTTTTTTTGCAGATCAACATGGCTACTCTACAAGACAGCACAGTAAGGGAAGATGTATGCTCCCTGTGTGCAGAACAAATCAAATGCAAAAAACAGTGTTCTATCGAGCAATGGTGGTATGGAATGCACTACCAGGATTTTTGTTGTTTGAAAGTAATAAAAAAATATTTCAGAAAAAGCTTCAGATATTTCTGTTTACCCAAAGATAAAGAATGTAAATTGGATAAGTATAGATGTATGTATGTATTGTATATGTGTATATGTCTGTATACTTATGGGTATCTATATATCAGAGGAAGGTGTGTGGAGGTAAATTGTGTTTTGAGGTTAATGTATAATTTTTAATTTTTGAGCTTTATATATATATTGAGGTTTTTGGAGGGTTTTTTATGTTGTATGTTTATGTAGGTTGTATGTGAGTGCGTTTGTGTGTGTGAATAACTTGTATGTACAGTATGTTAATGTATAACAAATTGTTTGATGATTACTAAAAAAAGGAGACCCATGGAAAGAATAGCAGCTGTTTTACAGCAGCTAATGGGGATCTTAATAAACAAACAAACAAACTTCTCCAGGGGATGGGTCAAACACGGAGAACAAATTTCACACACACCTGTGTGACGGACACCTCTTCCTCGACCTCTTCTCCTGCCACCTGAATGTGCCAAAACTCAGCTTTTATTCCCTGAAGTTGAGTTATGGCAGATAACCTCCAGGGGGGAAGCAGATTCAGCGTTGACCACACCCGTTCTTGTGTTTTGGAGTAGTAGGAGAACCTCAATGTCGCACTGGAGTGAGTTGGAGTGTGCACATAGTCCACTCCAAAAGTGACAAAAAGTGTCACAACAACATTGTCCATGTAATTTGATCAATCCGAAAAGAAAAGACTAGTAGAATGAGTCACCACTCTTGTCAAACAACGTCTCACACACACTCACAAGCTCTGTGTTGCTCTCGCTGCTGCGTGTTGCCCTGACCAGTGCCACAACACTGGAAAAACAACATTGACTGAGACAAAAATGAAATTAAAATTTCTTGTCAAAAGTAACACTGATTGCAGCAACATCAAAACAAGCACCTCTCCCCCCAAAGACTTGTTGCAGTATAGGTTTTAAAACCCACCCACTCCACACAGGCAAAAGGGACTTTTTCCTGATTGAAAAATGAATACACCTCATATCATTTTTACCAGACCGTGACTTTTTGCTCATTTACATTAATAATTTCTTGCTGCTTGTTCCATTATTAATTTAGGCAGAACTTTTAAGCCCCACATTCTGGGTACTCCGGTCACCAAACTACAACGTAGAAGCTCCACAAATGGCATAATGTGTATTCAGTTTAGTACATCGCTATAGCTTCAGACCTGTTGCCCATCTGTATGTAGGCTTAGACTGCTGGAGGACATACTGACCACTTTCCACACTCTGCTACTCTCTTCTACCACCACTCTCTAATTGCATTATTTCCTGTTATTTCAGCTGTTAACTTTATTTTCTCTCTAAGTGTTTTTCTCCCCAGAAGAAGCTACACTGGCGTTCTGCTGAGCTGTGGTGGCCTCATGGAGGGGGCCATCGGCTGGCACACTGCTGCCAACCACCTAACATTCTCCCTCTCCTGATATTACATCTCACTTTCTTTAACATAGAATGTGCTACTATTAGTTCACCTATTGAATTAATTATAGATTCACTCAGATAAAGACAATAAAGTTTCTCTTACTAAATAGAACTTCTACTAAGAAATCACAGTGTAGCCATAGAAGCACTACTTGATGTGTGTGTGTGTGTGTGTGTGTCTGCTCTGTCTTTTCAACCCCCAGTGAGCCGTAGCGGATGGCTGCTCATACTGAGCCAGGATCCTCTGGAGGTTTCTTCCTGTTAAAAGGGAGTTTTCCTTCCCACTGTCGCTACATGCTTGCTTAGTATGAGGATTGTACCAACACAATGACACTAGTCAGTGTCTTGATGCAATCTGCTGGGTCCCTTATATAGGAAACTTTTTTACTGATTGGCTTAATGAACTGAACTGTATTGAAATGTTTACTTTGTGAAGAGCCTTGAGACGACTCTTGTCGTGATTTGGCGCTATATAAATAAACTGAATTGAATTGAATTATACAAGTGAATGGTCTCACACATAACATTGCCAAGATGTTATGACTTGTTTGCTTGAGTATATTCTGGCCTTCAGCCTTAAAGTATGAACCACACAACCTTACACCAAGAACAGGAAACTTACAAGATCAACTCATTCAGAAACAAATCATAACAATGATATTAAAATCAAAATTTCTTTAGAGATAGCTATATAGATCAACTAATGTGAGTGAAGGAAACATGTTTGGTGTAAAAACCGACTACAGACTAGCAGAATTGATGGCTTCTAATTGAGTAGATAATTTTTTTAGGTTTCGAGATTTCTGTAGTAGCTCTTCGGTCTTTATCATTATATTCTTCATATTTCTGTTCTCTAAGGTTCTGCTGAGCTTTCATCTGAAAACCAATGTCCTCCAAAAATTCTATAACGTGTTCCTAGTTTGCAATGAGACCAGCAACAGAAAACTAAAATGAGCATAAATGCACAGAAGAGGTTGGTGTAGGGAGACATTAGGAGATTTAGAGTTCAGCTAATTTGTGGTAACATGCAGGCTGAGCAGAACATGCACCCACACACATACAGGTGCTGGTCTTAATTAGAATACCATGACAAAGCTGATTTATTTCAGTAATTCCATTCAAAAAGTGAAACTTGTATATTAGATTAATTCATTACACACAATCTGATATATTTCAAATGTTTATTTCTATTATGTTGATGATTATAACTGACAACTAATGAAAATCCCAAATTCAGTATCTCAGAATATTAGAATATTGTGAAAAAGTTCTATATTGAAGACCCCTGGTGCCACACTCTAATCAGCTAATGAACTAAAACACCTGCAAAAGCCTTTAAATGGTCTCTCAGTCTAGTTCTGTAGGCTATACAATCATGGGGAAGACTGCTGACTTGACAGTTGTCCAAAAGACGACCATTGACACCTTGCACAAGGAGGGCAAGACACAAAAGGTCATTGCTAAAGAGGCTGGCTGTTCACAGAGCTCTGTGTCCAAGCACATTAATAGAGAGGTGAAGGGAAGGACAAGATGTGGTAGAAAAAAGTCTACAAGCAACAGCGATAACTGCACCCTGGAGAGGATTGTGGAACAAACCCATTCAAAGATGTGGGGGAGATTCACAAAGAGTGGACTGCAGCTGGAGTCAGTGCTTCAAGAACCACCACGCACAGACGTATGCAAGACATGGTTTCAGCTGTCTCATTCCTTGTGTCAAGCCACTATAGAACAAGAGACAGCGTCAGAAGCGTCTCACCTGGGCTAAAGACAAAAAGGACTGGACTGCTGCTGAGTGGTCCAGAGTTATGTTCTCTGATGAAAGTAAATGTTGCATTTCCTTTGGAAATCAAGGTCCCAGAGTCTGGAGGAAGAGAGGAGAGGCTCAGAATCCACGTTGCTTGAGGTCCAGTGCAAAGTTTTGTAGCGACATCAATCCATGGTTTTTCTCCTAAATGAACTTCAGTAACACTTTAACTTACAGGAGGTCAAGGCTGCAAGAGTCATGTGCTTTTTTTATTTATTTATTTATTTATTTATTTATTTATTATCATCATATAATAATAAGAATGATGGTTAAAATGAATGTTGTTCCTGTATTTCATATCTTTAATTACACATTTAGGATTCATTCAAGTAATGCTAATCATCATCAATTAATCATTCACAAATAATAGTATTGTGTTTGAATATTTAATTCACACTCACATTAAGTTAAGAAGTCACACCACATTAAGCTGAGGCATCTTTAAGTGTTGATGAAACTGGTGTCTGAGGTAACTTGGTAACGCCTACTCTAATGTGTCCAAATTTGATTTGCTCAAATTTATAAACAATTAGAATAATAAAACTCCCGTGCCAGCCTGGAACACATCCGTTCCTGCAAGTTTCTGAAACAACCAAGTCCTGACTAGGTCACCTCCTCCCAAAGGGGTGAGCCTAAGACAACAAGCTATGCTTCCTTGGTTTGGCCGGCCGGGGAAAAGCAACGCTTAATAATACTAAAGGAACCATCCTCTCTTTTTGACCAAAGATCAACTATTTTTGTGAACTGCCTCTAAGCCAAAGCAACTTCACCAGACGACGCAGTCACCTGAAGTGACCCAAGACCATTGGTTCGCATCCGGGCCTGCTACAGCTCCATGCCTGAGGCCTCCTCACTGACACTCGTCAGCCACGACCTCTACTGACCCTTGAGTCACCGGGAGCTTCCAAACACAAGGTGAAGTAGCCCTGCACGCTGGTGTCAAATGGTCTTTATTAACTTGATAACTTATTAAAACATCCAGATTTGATTTAACCCAGACATCATAGGATCTAAGACACTTAATGCTGATTAGGCAACCTCATCTAGCTTGCACTACATCACCTCATTAATGGTCTCAGTATCTTGTTTACAACCATCATTCATAGTAATTGTCCTGTGTCATCATTGATTGAGAAATATAGTATTAAATTTATTTTTATAACTATTTTCTTGACTCTGTCTGAATTATTCTGAAGTGTGTGGATTACTTACAGGTAAAAGAACCTAGATTAATGTTAAATTAACATTCAAAGATCATTAAGATTAATAATTCATATTTATATGAATTATTACATTTTATTGATCCATCTTTAAATATGTGGCAATAGCCCTCACGTGTAAAGTTTCCACAGTCAGTGATGGTTTGGGGTGCCATGTCATCTGCTGGTGTTGGTCCATTGTGTTTTCTGAGGTCCAAGGTCAACGCAGCCGTCTACCAGGAAGTTTTAGAGCACTTCATGCTTCCTGCTGCTGACCAACTTTATGGAGATGCAGATTTCATTTTCCAACAGGACTTGGCACCTGCACACAGTGCCAAAGCTACCAGTACCTGGTTTAAGGACCATGGTATCCCTGTTCTTGATTGGCCAGCAGACTGGCCTGACCTGAACCCCATAGAACATCTATGGGCTATTGTGAAGAGGAAGATGCAAAACGCCAGAGCCAACAATTCAGAAGCGCTGAAGGCCACTATCAGAGCAACATGGCTCTCATAACACCTGAGCAGAGCCACAGACTGATGGACTCTATGCCACGCCCCATTGCTGCAGTAATCCAGGCCAAAGGAGCCCCAACTAAATATTGATGCTGTACATGATCATAGCTTTCATGTTCAGACTTTTCAGTTGGACAAAATTTCTAATAATACTTTTTTTTGCATTGGTCTTAACTGATATTCTACTGATTTTCATTAGTTGTCAGTTATAATCATCAACATTAAAGAAATAAACATCTGAAATATATCAGTCTGTGTGTGATGAATGAATCTAATATACAAGTTTCAGTTTCTGAAAATAAATCAACTTTGTCCTGATATTCTAGTTTTATGACCAGCACCTGTAGAAACACAGTGAAATTATCATTTGACTGTGCATGGGTCATTTGTTAATGATTAAAAATCAATGAGTCTTTAACAGTATGAAGCAATGAGCGTACAAAACATTAGGAATGCTTTAACGTTTAACATTAAATGTCTGATCTTAATCTGAATGAAGCTAGATTAGTTATGGTGCATAGTTACAACCCTAAAAAATATTATTTTATTAGGTTAAACCTGAGAAAAATACCAGCTTTTTCCAAGATTCACCTGACTGGTCTATGTATAATGTTCCTAATATTTTGTACATGCAGTCCATGTAGACCAAAGAAAAGGAGAGCACTAAACATCATCCTATGAAGTGAGAAAAGAGAGAGTGCATACTGAGTGTCATTCAAGCTGGATTCCCTTTAAGGAAAAGAGAGGAACAGGTGGGTGGGTAGGACAAACAAGGGGAGGAAAAGAAAAAAACAAATAGTTAAAGTCAAGGCAAGAGAAGTAGGGAGTGTGTGTGTGTATGTCTCTGTGTGTGTGTGCGCGGTGCGTGTGTGTGTGCGTGCGTGTGCGTGCGTGTGTGTGCGTGCGTGTGCGTGTGTGTGTGTGTGCGTGCGTGCGTGTGTGCGTGCGTGCGTGTGTGTGCGTGCGTGTGTGTGCGTGCGTGTGCGTGCGTGTGCGTGTGTGTGTGTGTGCGNGTGATAATCATGTGACAGTTCACGTTGACAACGTGATGACGTTTATTCTAGCGTGAGAATCCCTGTGCGCTGCAGATCAGAAAGACACAGCGTCTGTGTCTGAATGAAATAGTTTTTGTTATTTGCGCATTTTGGTTTGTTTTTTGAAAACTCATTAGCGGAAAATACGCAGCGCTCTGGGACATGTTCAGTGTGTGAGATATAAGTGCAACTCCTCCGGTTTAATATGCAAAAAAAATTTTTTTTTATAGTTTCAGTTTTACAAGCATTTGAACACAGATATGCAAATGGGAGCGCCGGCGCTCCCGCCAGTCTTAAAGGCATTTATTGCATTCAACTCCTTTTCATTTACTGCCTGTTAACTCTGGTGCATGTTCAGCTGAGAAGGATGGATTTGCCTGGGCCAATCTGTCAATTGAAGCTGATTCCTGAAACCCAGTTTTTCAGAGCTTTTCTCCGTTAGAGCTGCCTGCAGCTCAGATGATCTGACAGACATCTGACAGCTCACTGGGACACCTCCACTCCTCAGATCCACGCATCCCCGGACGCCGCCTTCTTCCGTTCTCCCAACTCCCCTGCTACGCTTCGCTCAGTGGAGCCGACACTAATATATCCCTCCACTGCATACTGTAACATTTTGCCTCAATCTGGATGATATTGTGGAATGTCGCTGACACGCATCTGTCTACTTCTTTCCATCGTGGCAATCTCTAACGAGCTGCAGTGTTTGATCCACTTATTGTCGGACTTAGCAACAGTAACTAAGGGGGCGGGGCTCGGCGAAAGGCTAATTCCATTCATAAAGTGAAACTTGTATATTAGATGCATTCATTACATACAGACTGATATATATCAAATGTTTATTTCATTAATTTTGATTATTATAACTAATGAAAATACCAAATTCAGTATCTCAGAATATTAGAATATTGTGAAAAGGTTCTATATTGAAGCCACCTGGTGCCACACTCTAATCAGCTAATTAACTCAAAACACCTGCAAAAGCCTTTACATCACAGGTGTCAAACTCCAGTCCTCAAGGGCCAGCATCCTGCACCTCTTTGTTGTTCCCCTGTTCCAACACAGTTCATTCACCTGGGCAGCACCACATCAGGCTCTCCAGAAGTCTGTTAATCAGCTGCTGATTGAAATCAGGTGTGCTGAAACAGGGAAAACACTAAAATATGTGGGATAGCGGCCCTCGAGGACCGGAGTTCGACACCCCTGCTTTAAATGGTCTCTCAGTCTAGTTCTGTAGGCTATACAATCATGGGGAAGACTGCTGACTTGACAGTTGTCCAAAAGACGACCATTGACACCTTGCACAAGGAGGGCAAGACACAAAAGGTCATTGCTAAAGAGGCTGGCTGTTCACAGAGCTCTGTGTCCAAGCACATTAATAGAGAGGTGAAGGGAAGGACAAGATGTGGTAGAAAAAAGTCTACAAGCAACAGCGATAACTGCACCCTGGAGAGGATTGTGGAACAAACCCATTCAAAGATGTGGGGGAGATTCACAAAGAGTGGACTGCAGCTGGAGTCAGTGCTTCAAGGACCACCACGCACAGATGTATGCAAGACATGGTTTCAGCTGTCTCATTCCTTGTGTCAAGCCACTATAGAACAAGAGACAGCGTCAGAAGAATCTCACCTGGGCTAAAGACAAAAAGGACTGGACTGCTGCTGAGTGGTCCAGAGTTATGTTCTCTGATGAAAGTAAATGTTGCATTTCCTTTGGAAATCAAGGTCCCAGAGTCTGGAGGAAGAGAGGAGAGGCTCAGAATCCACGTTGCTTGAGGTCCAGTGTAAAGTTTCCACAGTCAGTGATGGTTTGGGGTGCCATGTCATCTGCTGGTGTTGGTCCATTGTGTTTTCTGAGGTCCAAGGTCAACGCAGTCGTCTACCAGGAAGTTTTAGAGCACTTCATGCTTCCTGCTGCTGACCAACTTTATGGAGATGCAGATTTCATTTTCCAACAGGACTTGGCACCTGCACACAGTGCCAAAGCTACCAGTACCTGGTTTAAGGACCATGGTATCCCTGTTCTTGATTGGCCAGCAAACTGGCCTGACCTGAACCCCATAGAACATCTATGGGCTATTGTGAAGAGGAAGATGCAAAACGCCAGAGCCAACAATTCAGAAGCGCTGAAGGCCACTATCAGAGCAACATGGGCTCTCATAACACCTGAGCAGAGCCACAGACTGATGGACTCTATGCCACGCCCCATTGCTGCAGTAATCCAGGCCAAAGGAGCCCCAACTAAATATTGATGCTGTACATGCACATAGCTTTCATGTTCAGACTTTTCAGTTGGACAACATTTCTAATAAAACTTTTTTTGCATTGGTCTGAATTGATATTCTAATATTCTGAGATACTGAATTTGGGATTTTCATTAGTTGTCAGTTATAATCATCAACATTAAAGAAATAAACATGTGAAATATAGGAAACTGCTTAGTCAATCACCTGATCTAAATGGTATTAAATTAGCCTCCAAGAACAAAGTAAAGAACCTCGGTGTTATCTTTGACCAGGACATGTCATTCAAATCCCACGTTAAACAGGTTTGTAGGATTTCCTTTTTCCACCTTCGGAATATTGCTAAGATTAGAAGCATCCTTTCCAGGAGTGATGCTGAAAAACTGGTTCATGCATTTATTACCTCAAGGTTGGATTACTGCAGTAATTCATTACTATCAGGAGGTCCACAGAATGTAGTCAAAAGTCTTCAGCTGGTCCAAAATGCTGCAGCTAGAGTTCTGATGAGAATTAAAAAGAGAGACCACATCTCTCCTGTTTTAGCTTCCCTACATTGGCTGCCTGTTAAATTCAGAATAGATTTTAAGATCCTCCTTCTCACATATAAAGCTCTTAATAANTGCCTCAATCTGGATGATATTGTGGAATGTCGCTGACACGCATCTGTCTACTTCTTTCCATCGTGGCAATCTCTAACGAGCTGCAGTGTTTGATCCACTTATTGTCGGACTTAGCAACAGTAACTAAGGGGGCGGGGCTCGGCGAAAGGCTAATTCCATTCATAAAGTGAAACTTGTATATTAGATGCATTCATTACATACAGACTGATATATATCAAATGTTTATTTCATTAATTTTGATTATTATAACTAATGAAAATACCAAATTCAGTATCTCAGAATATTAGAATATTGTGAAAAGGTTCTATATTGAAGCCACCTGGTGCCACACTCTAATCAGCTAATTAACTCAAAACACCTGCAAAAGCCTTTACATCACAGGTGTCAAACTCCAGTCCTCAAGGGCCAGCATCCTGCACCTCTTTGTTGTTCCCCTGTTCCAACACAGTTCATTCACCTGGGCAGCACCACATCAGGCTCTCCAGAAGTCTGTTAATCAGCTGCTGATTGAAATCAGGTGTGCTGAAACAGGGAAAACACTAAAATATGTGGGATAGCGGCCCTCGAGGACCGGAGTTCGACACCCCTGCTTTAAATGGTCTCTCAGTCTAGTTCTGTAGGCTATACAATCATGGGGAAGACTGCTGACTTGACAGTTGTCCAAAAGACGACCATTGACACCTTGCACAAGGAGGGCAAGACACAAAAGGTCATTGCTAAAGAGGCTGGCTGTTCACAGAGCTCTGTGTCCAAGCACATTAATAGAGAGGTGAAGGGAAGGACAAGATGTGGTAGAAAAAAGTCTACAAGCAACAGCGATAACTGCACCCTGGAGAGGATTGTGGAACAAACCCATTCAAAGATGTGGGGGAGATTCACAAAGAGTGGACTGCAGCTGGAGTCAGTGCTTCAAGGACCACCACGCACAGATGTATGCAAGACATGGTTTCAGCTGTCTCATTCCTTGTGTCAAGCCACTATAGAACAAGAGACAGCGTCAGAAGAATCTCACCTGGGCTAAAGACAAAAAGGACTGGACTGCTGCTGAGTGGTCCAGAGTTATGTTCTCTGATGAAAGTAAATGTTGCATTTCCTTTGGAAATCAAGGTCCCAGAGTCTGGAGGAAGAGAGGAGAGGCTCAGAATCCACGTTGCTTGAGGTCCAGTGCAAAGTTTTGTAGCGACATCAATCCATGGTTTTTCTCCTAAATGAACTTCAGTAACACTTTAACTTACAGGAGGTCAAGGCTGCAAGAGTCATGTGCTTTTTTTATTTATTTATTTATTTATTTATTTATTTATTATCATCATATAATAATAAGAATGATGGTTAAAATGAATGTTGTTCCTGTATTTCATATCTTTAATTACACATTTAGGATTCATTCAAGTAATGCTAATCATCATCAATTAATCATTCACAAATAATAGTATTGTGTTTGAATATTTAATTCACACTCACATTAAGTTAAGAAGTCACACCACATTAAGCTGAGGCATCTTTAAGTGTTGATGAAACTGGTGTCTGAGGTAACTTGGTAACGCCTACTCTAATGTGTCCAAATTTGATTTGCTCAAATTTATAAACAATTAGAATAATAAAACTCCCGTGCCAGCCTGGAACACATCCGTTCCTGCAAGTTTCTGAAACAACCAAGTCCTGACTAGGTCACCTCCTCCCAAAGGGGTGAGCCTAAGACAACAAGCTATGCTTCCTTGGTTTGGCCGGCCGGGGAAAAGCAACGCTTAATAATACTAAAGGAACCATCCTCTCTTTTTGACCAAAGATCAACTATTTTTGTGAACTGCCTCTAAGCCAAAGCAACTTCACCAGACGACGCAGTCACCTGAAGTGACCCAAGACCATTGGTTCGCATCCGGGCCTGCTACAGCTCCATGCCTGAGGCCTCCTCACTGACACTCGTCAGCCACGACCTCTACTGACCCTTGAGTCACCGGGAGCTTCCAAACACAAGGTGAAGTAGCCCTGCACGCTGGTGTCAAATGGTCTTTATTAACTTGATAACTTATTAAAACATCCAGATTTGATTTAACCCAGACATCATAGGATCTAAGACACTTAATGCTGATTAGGCAACCTCATCTAGCTTGCACTACATCACCTCATTAATGGTCTCAGTATCTTGTTTACAACCATCATTCATAGTAATTGTCCTGTGTCATCATTGATTGAGAAATATAGTATTAAATTTATTTTTATAACTATTTTCTTGACTCTGTCTGAATTATTCTGAAGTGTGTGGATTACTTACAGGTAAAAGAACCTAGATTAATGTTAAATTAACATTCAAAGATCATTAAGATTAATAATTCATATTTATATGAATTATTACATTTTATTGATCCATCTTTAAATATGTGGCAATAGCCCTCACGCTACAGTTTCCACAGTCAGTGATGGTTTGGGGTGCCATGTCATCTGCTGGTGTTGGTCCATTGTGTTTTCTGAGGTCCAAGGTCAACGCAGCCGTCTACCAGGAAGTTTTAGAGCACTTCATGCTTCCTGCTGCTGACCAACTTTATGGAGATGCAGATTTCATTTTCCAACAGGACTTGGCACCTGCACACAGTGCCAAAGCTACCAGTACCTGGTTTAAGGACCATGGTATCCCTGTTCTTGATTGGCCAGCAGACTGGCCTGACCTGAACCCCATAGAACATCTATGGGCTATTGTGAAGAGGAAGATGCAAAACGCCAGAGCCAACAATTCAGAAGCGCTGAAGGCCACTATCAGAGCAACATGGCTCTCATAACACCTGAGCAGAGCCACAGACTGATGGACTCTATGCCACGCCCCATTGCTGCAGTAATCCAGGCCAAAGGAGCCCCAACTAAATATTGATGCTGTACATGATCATAGCTTTCATGTTCAGACTTTTCAGTTGGACAAAATTTCTAATAATACTTTTTTTTGCATTGGTCTTAACTGATATTCTACTGATTTTCATTAGTTGTCAGTTATAATCATCAACATTAAAGAAATAAACATCTGAAATATATCAGTCTGTGTGTGATGAATGAATCTAATATACAAGTTTCAGTTTCTGAAAATAAATCAACTTTGTCCTGATATTCTAGTTTTATGACCAGCACCTGTAGAAACACAGTGAAATTATCATTTGACTGTGCATGGGTCATTTGTTAATGATTAAAAATCAATGAGTCTTTAACAGTATGAAGCAATGAGCGTACAAAACATTAGGAATGCTTTAACGTTTAACATTAAATGTCTGATCTTAATCTGAATGAAGCTAGATTAGTTATGGTGCATAGTTACAACCCTAAAAAATATTATTTTATTAGGTTAAACCTGAGAAAAATACCAGCTTTTTCCAAGATTCACCTGACTGGTCTATGTATAATGTTCCTAATATTTTGTACATGCAGTCCATGTAGACCAAAGAAAAGGAGAGCACTAAACATCATCCTATGAAGTGAGAAAAGAGAGAGTGCATACTGAGTGTCATTCAAGCTGGATTCCCTTTAAGGAAAAGAGAGGAACAGGTGGGTGGGTAGGACAAACAAGGGGAGGAAAAGAAAAAAACAAATAGTTAAAGTCAAGGCAAGAGAAGTAGGGAGTGTGTGTGTGTATGTCTCTGTGTGTGTGTGCGCGGTGCGTGTGTGTGTGCGTGCGTGTGCGTGCGTGTGCGTGTGTGTGTGTGCGTGTGTGTGTGTGTGCGTGCGTGTGTGTGCGTGTGCGTGTGTGTGTGTGTGTGTGTGTGTGCGTGTGTGTGTGTGCGTGTGTGTGTGTGCGTGTGTGTGTGCGTGCGTGTGCGTGCGTGTGTGTGCGTGCGTGTGTGTGTGTGTGTGCGTGCGTGCGTGTGCGTGTGTGTGTGTGTGCGTGCGTGTGTGCGTGCGTGTGTGTGTGTGCGTGTGTGTGTGTGCGTGTGTGTGTGTGCATGTGTGTGTGTGTGTGTGCATGTGTGTGTGTGCATGTGTGTGTGTGCATGTGTGTGTGTGTGCATGTGTGTGTGCGTGCGTACATGTGTGTGTGGTGTGGATGAAACTGAGACAGGGCTGATCTTAGGTGAACCTGCTGATGAAAACCCAAGCATGATGACTAATGCTGTGTGTTTTTGTCAGTCTGAGGCTCATGTGACTCACATTTCCAACACCGTCTTGAGCTGCTCCAGTTTGGATTTCTTCTCCTCGATCTCACAGTCATTATGCTGCCCCAGTTCAACCAGCAGCAGACGGGCAATATCCAGCACTTCCTGGGAACACAGTGGAGCTTTATCCTACTAGAAATTCCTGATAGACCACACACCCAACGTACCATGCCTGAACACTAATTTCATAATAATAATAATTAGAACTACAAGCAGTTATCACCCCCCCCACTGGTGTCCCATCCGCTAATAATCTCACTTCACCCAGAATGATGAAATACACATGCACAAAACCTTTTTGACCCTGTAGAACCAGTGGCAGCTGGTGAATTTTTTTTTGGGTGGGGCGCATTTTTTATCTTATTTTTTTATGTTGGTTCTTGTGAATGGTTTTTATCTTGAGAGGCGCTATATAAACGATCGTTTTTTCCTTCATTTTGCAGGTCAGTTTTTCAGATGCACTAACCACATATCACCACTAGGGAACACCAAATTACCATTCTTATGCTTCACACAACTTGAAATCTACGGACTGGTCCAGGAGCACTTAGCTACAAAGTTGTTCCAAAAACATGCTTCATATTGACCAATATATGCAAACCTCACACACACTAAACAGGAAGAGGCTCTTTTAAAGGATAGAATCCACGTTTTCTACCTCAACACCACCCAATGACTGCTAAATGAAAAGCAAAACAAAGCTATTTTCATGAAGTCAAAAGCTAAATTCTGTCTTCCCTTGCTGGTCAAAATAATCCATCTTATAGTAAAAAATCCACTTGGTTCGTAGAATCCAATGATAAAAAGATGAAACTACTAGTTTTCTCCATAGTCAACGTTAGCAGCAGCCCCACAACAACAAAGGACGGTGAACTAGCCTGTGGAGAAATTTCCGGTTCTGTCTGGGCTGGGTGAGCTGACCAATCAGCATCCTCCTCCTGATCTGAGCAGACTCCCCCCGTTTGCTTGCGATCGCAACCATATGCGCCCAACAGCTCTCCTATTCCTTGTTGTTGGGGAACCATCGCGCATGCGCCAGTTAGCCCAAGAGGACACGTGACAGGAAGTACGTTGACGTTTCGGCCGTGTTAAAAGCATTAACTTTATTAAACTACAATTAAATGCAGATTACACACAGCACTTACAGCCCATAAGGTGTATAGATCGTTTAGTTTAAATTTAGTTTTTTTAAATACATTTTGTGATTCCTCTCTTCTTCTTCCTCTTCCTGTGAGACTGGTGGGGCGGCGCCCTAACGCCCCCTATGGACGAGCCGCCACTGGTTAGAACCCCCTATATCAGGGACGTAACCATCATCTCAAAAGTGAGGGGGACAAATTTTTCAGAGATCTACTGAGTTGTTTATCATCCTCTCGCATTCAAGCTTACCCTTTCTTAGTAGATAAACATTTCATCACTGGCTTAGTTATTAGCGAATCGGTTCAAAAACAGTTAGTAATTATGATTATTACTATTATTTAATTTTAATAGTTACAGAGGACCACCTGCTTGGCGTGAACAAATGACAGTTTAAATAGTAATGGGCAATTTTTTCAAAAAATTAAAAATAAAGATTTTTTAATACTCAACATTAACAGCCACAATCAGTGAACCAACTTTAGTTCTTTAAACTGTAAATAAAAAAAAATGTAAATTTTAGCTGCCAAACTCAGGTTCAGTTGAAAAAATTATCCATGAAGATTAAAAAAAAAAAAATCCAGAAATTAACCTCAAATCTCTTTATGCCATTTTTCTCAGCTACTTATATTCTCTTTTCACCTACAGACCCTCCCTCACACTGCTCTGTCTATGTGGCCAAAAGAGAAATAAATGGAAAATGTGGAAGGCAAAGTGTTAAAATAGAACTAGGATGAGTATCAGTGACAGTGGAAATGAACTTTTAAGTCCCTTTATGTCGTTCTTTTTCAGCCACTTAGGCTAGTCTACTCTGGTTTTACCTGCAGACCCTCCCTGATTCTCCCGGTTATTGTGACAATATTTTTTCTTTCAAACGTGGAAATTCACAGTGAGCACAAGTGCACAGAAATAAAATAGAATTGGGTTTAGAGACTACTTAATGTGAGACAACATGAAATTCCAATTCAATGAAATTAAGTAACAAAAATTAGCAGCAAAAAGAAAAACTTCTATTCTGCCTTTCAGCTCTAACATCACTGTTAAATATACATGAAATTATTACTATTATCATCATGTATTTCATGTCTGTTTGAATTCAACTTGAACAGCAAAAGCTCTGAGACCATTTCTCAGTTCCTCTACGTTACCACAGGCTCAGGCTCTTTGGCTCTGAATAACTTTAGCTAAAAGGGTTTTAAACCATCAACTCATTTTTAAAAATGTAAATAAAATACAATAAAACACACAGGTTTAAGCAGCTTTTCAGATTTTTCATTGAATAATTGATCTGATTTTCCACAACAAAGTACCAGTAATATTTAGATCCATTTATGTTTATTTTAAATTAATTTTCCACTAATATCAACATCCCATTTAAAATAACCATACGCTTTTGCAAATTTTCTTCTTCATAATTTAGAAACAAAATATTTATTCTAAAATGTCAACAAATCTCTAATAGTACATTTTTAGGGAAGAGAAGAAAAAACATCACTGACTTTAATCTCTGAGAAAAGTCAGATCTAATCTTAGAATTCTGACTTTTTCCTCAAAATTTTGAGACTAAGTCATCAAATGAAATCCTCTCAGCATCTCTGTGATGTTAGCTTGAGACAACACAACCCCAGCACCTCGTCTGTGTTATCATCTGTGGGTTTTAGCATGAACCTGAACAATTACTGGGACACCTGCTTTTGACCAACATGTTTATGACTCTCAGACTTTCTGCAGCGTTTCATATCGGACTCGTCCCCGACACGGAGAAATGATCCTGAGAAACATCACAAAGTCTCTGTCAGAGCGTCTCTGAACAGCCACGAGTCTTTATTCTAACAGTATGTTCTCCACCACGCTCGCTCATCTCACTGTCGTGCTCACTGACGTTTCTTTTTGTTCGGGTGGTTCGTGAGCGCGCTGAGCGCACCTGCGTTAAGCCCCGCCTCCTGTTTTGACAGCCACGTCTTTCTCCACAGTTTATGCAAGATTTAAACTCGAAACGGGAGACTGTCAGTAATGCGGGAAAGAGTCTCAATCTGTTCACTCAGCAGCACCTGTCAGAGATCCACTTGATGCTCGCGTTAGCCTAAGGTGCGTTTAAAGACGGCTCGGAAAAATAAGTCTCCGCACATTAATGGATTAAACGGCTGAAAAAAAGTACGGGGGACACAGGGCACTGTCACGGGAAGTGCGGGGGACATGTCCCACGCGTACCCCGCGTCAATTACGCCCATGCCCTATATGTAAATCTTTCATTAAGTAGATAGACATGGCTAACATCTCAATCCTCATTATAATCCAGAGTTTCATCATTTAATCTTGAAAGATCATGAAGATTTAGTCAGTTAAGTCATGTTCTCCCTAGCACAAAGATTTTGGTGTTGCGTCATTTGCAAAAATTTAATATTTCTGTGATTTCTTTATCATATTAAGTTATCTTTGTCCACAGCTCATATGTCTCCAGTTGATTCAGGAGTGGTCACTAAAACCAAGTTTTGTGTTATTTGTGATATTGAAAAAAAATCTAGCTAAAGCAAAAATGTGTGCAGCCTCGATCAATCGATGCAAATTCTTCTAACATTAAAGGAACTGTTAATATTTAGAGGGGTTAGGCTCAGCCAAAAAGCATTGTCAGCGCCCCCTAGATATTGGGGGGTATGAATTTTTTTTTGTCTGGGTTTTGGTGCAATTTTTCTAGTTGACTGCAGTGTTATTTGTTAAATAACAGTTTTAGATTCTGAAACCCAAGCAGTTTTTAGTTGAAAACATAAAAAATAAACTTATTTATACAAATAAATAAATTTATAAAAAAATCTATAACACCAGAAAATTACCCAAAAATATTTTGGATGTTTATGTCTACATCTGGAATAAGATCAATTAATGACCCTAGAACGTTTTTCTTTTTTATACTAAAATGTAACTGCCAGTTCAATAACTTCTGACGATGTTTATTAAATTCTTAAAATAATCCATTCTTTATCAAAAATTTTCCAAATTATTCTTGAATCATGAGGTCATGTAAAATCAAATTTTATAATTTTATTGTGTCGTAATTAAATGTTTTTTTCAGTAAACAAATATATATTGAGATTTCAAATTACACTGAAACAAAATCTTATTATAAAATCCATATTTGATCTAAAAAATTTGGAAGCCCATTCCCGCCACTCAGATATAAAAAAAATATTATCTCATAATTATGACTTAGCTATCTCATAATTATGAGATAGTATCTCATAATTATGACTTAGCTATCTCATTATTATGACTTAGCTATCTCATAATTATGACTTAGTATCTCATAATTATGAGATACTAAGTCATAATTATGAGATACTATCTCATAATTATGACTTAGCTATCTCATAATTATGAGATACTATCTCATTATTATGACTTAGCTATCTCATAATTATGACGTGGAGCCCAGCTAAGTCATAATTATGAGATAGCTAAGTGATAATTATGAGATACTATCTCATTATTATGACTTAGCTATCTCATAACTATGACTTAGCTATCTCATAATTATGAGATACTATCTCATTATTATGACTTGGCTATCTCATAATTATGACTTAGCTATCTCATAAATATGAGATACTATCTCATTATTATGACTTAGCTATCTCATAATTATGACGTGGAGCCCAGCTAAGTCATAATTATGAGATAGCTAAGTCATAATAATGAGATAGTATCTCATGATTATGACTTAGCTATCTTATAATTATGAGATACTATCTCATTATTATGACTTATCTATCTCATAATTATGACGTGGAGCCCAGCTAAGTCATAATTATGAGATAGCTAAGTCATAATTATGAGATACTATCTCATTGTTATGACTTAGCTATCTCATAATTATGACTTAGCTATCTCATAATTATGAGATACTATCTCATTATTATGACTTAGCTAAGTCATAATTATGAGATACTATCTCATAATTATGACTTAGCTATCTCATAATTACGACTTAGCTATCTCATAATTATGACTTAGCTGGGCTCCATGTACTTCCATTTTAGTGCTTCCGCATTTTTCAACTGGTAGCCGCAGCACACACAACCTCGGGTCGCGCTGAATGGTCAGAAAGGCTATTTTTACGCGTTTGCTGCAGGACCTCCCGTGAATAACGGTTAACGATGTACGCCGAATTGTTCATGCTTCGTCCAAAATGCCAAAATCGACTATGGACAATGCTTGTATTGTATGTGTCCAGCTACATACAGAACAATTAGGGATGGGTACCGGAACCGGTACTTTTTAAGGCACCGACCGAATTCCATCAAACCGACCGAGTACCGTTTCACGTGACAAGAAACGGTGCCTTGTTTCGGTACCTGACCTAAGGAGAACTTGCGAGACAGCAATTTGCCAAAATAGACAACAGCGCCGGTGTTATGTCGATATGTGTTCCCCCCTCGAGAAGTGTTTCACCGGTGATTGAGCGGAAAGTCGCTCACAAAAATTAAAGGAACACTTTTTTTTTATTGGGCCTGGCATGAAATCAATGAAACCTGTCTGATAATTTTCTGGTTGATTAAGCAGCTGAGGGCATTGTTAATCACTTTCAGCTGTATTGGTGTTCATGGACTTAACGACAGGTGCACTAAAGTGGCGACAATTACAAAACCCTCAAAACAGGAGTGGTTTAACATGTGGAGGTCATTTCAAGTTTCTCCCTCTTGATCTTTTTTGGCTGGTTTTCCACTCGTGCTAGTTTTGGCTTGAGTAATTATCTCTACTGGCAGCATGAGGCGATTCCTTAACCCTACAGAAGTTGCACAGGTTGTCCAACTTCTCCAGGATGGCACATCCACACGTGCTGCAGCAAGAAGGTTTAATGTGTCTCCCAGCACAATCTCCAGAACATGGAGGAGATTTCAGGAGACTGGCGGTTATTCTCGGAGAGCTGGACAGGGCCGTAGAAGGTCCACAACCCATCAGCAGGACCAATACCTGCTCCTTTGTGCAAGGCGGAACAGGCTGAGCACTGCTCGTGCCCTACAGAATGACCTCCAGAGGGCCACTGGTGTGAATGTCTCTACCCAAACAATCAGGAACAGACTTCATGAAGATGGCCTGAGGGCCCGACGTCCTGTAGTGGGCCCTGTGCTCACTGCCCAGCACCGTAGAGCTCCACTGGCACTTGCTCAAGAACACCAGAATTGGCAAGTCCGCCACTGGCGCCCTGTACTTTTTACAGACGAGAGCAGGTTCACCCTGAGCACCTGTGATAGACGTGAAAGAGTCTGGAGAAGACAAGGAGAACGTTATGCTGCCTGCAACGTTGTTCAACGTGACAGGTTTGGTGGTGGGTCAGTGACGGTCTGGGGAGGCGTATCCATGAAGGAACGCACAGACCTCTACTGCCTAGGAAATGGTGCTCTGACTGCCATAAGGTTTCCAGATGAAATCCTTGAACCCTTTGTCAGACCCTACGCTGATGCAGGAGGTCCTGGTTTTCTCCTAATGCACGACAATGCCCGGCCTCATGTGGCAAGAGTATGCAGGCAGTACCTGGAGGATGAAGGAATTGAAACAATTGAATGGCCTTCACGATCCCCTGACTTAAACCCAACAGAACATCTGTGGGACATTATGTTTGGGTCCATTAGGCGGCGCCAGGTTGCTCCTCAGACTGTACAAGAGCTCAGGGATGCCCTCACACAGATCTGGGAGGAAATGCCACAAGACACCATCCGTTGTCTCATTAGGAGCATGCCCCGACGTTGTCAAGCATGCACACAAGCTCGTGGGGGCCACACAAGATACTGAAAAGCATTTTGAGTTGCAGAAATTAAGTTTTTGAAATAATGGACTAGCCTGCCACATCTTCATTTCACTCTGATTTTAGGGTGTCTACACAATTGAGCCCTCTGTAGGCTGAAAACTTTTATTTCCATTAAAAGACTTGGCATCCTTTTGTTCCTAAGACATTGCCCTGTCGTTATTTGTATAAATATCCAACTACATATTGAGATCTGATGTTTCTAATGTGTTTCTTTAAAGTGTTTCTTTAATTTTTGTGAGCAGTGTACATAGTTTGTAAGATTTTCCAGTCTTTTAAATCATGAAATTTCAGTAATTTATATTTGATGAGCAACAGGTTTGATGGATCTCTACAGCCACTATAGTTGATGATTCTCAAAGCTCTTTTCCGTAAAATAAATAAGGGTTGTGTATAGCTTTGGTATGTTGCTCCCCAGATTTCTACACAATAAGTCAAGTATGGAACAATCAGTGAATTGTACAATGCCAACAAACCAGAATTAGTCAGTAAGAACTTGACTTTATGTAATGCTCCTAAGGATTTGGCAATTTTACCTGTTATGTAACTAATATGTGATTTCCAGGTCAAGTCTTCGTCAATAAGCACTTCAAGAAATTTTGTTTCTTTTACCCTTGTGATTACAGTCCCATCTATTTCCAATGACACATCACTGTTGTTTTTATCTTTAAACATTTCTTTATCTTTGTTTTATTAAGATTCAGTGTCAATCTATTTAAATCAAACCAGTTTTTAATTTTAATCTGTTCATTATTTATCACTTTCGCCACCTCCTTAATATCCAATCCCAAGTAAAACACCGTTGTATCATCTGCAAACAGAATGGTACCGAGTACCTTAGATACATTCACCAAGTCGTTAATAAAGAAAATGAACAGTTTTGGTCCAAGGACCGACCCTTGTGGCACTCCACAGTTAATCTCACATAGTTTTGATTTATTATTATTTATCTGAACAAACTGTTTCCTTTTTTCTAAATAAGTTTTAACCCATTGATGAGCCACACCTCTTATTCCATACTGACTTAATAAATATTTCTGTGTCTGAGATTGCTTTTTGCGATCAACAGTATGCAAAGCAACAAATCTCCTGGACTGGATGGCTTTCTGGCTGAGTTCTTAAAGAAATCTTCTGGACTGCTCTCACTGTTGCTGTTGACAGTCCTCTACTGCTTGGTCAATGCGTCAAGCTGTTATTTCTGTGCTTTTGAAAAAAAGATAAAAAACCTTTATGCTGCATTTATTACAGGCCACGTTTTAAATGCGGAAGCTAAAATTCTCACAAAAGTCCTGGCTCGATGCCTTGAGAAGGTGTTCCCTACAGTGGTTTCATCTGATCATACAGGGTTTGTGAAAGATCAACAATCCTTTTTTAATGTTAGACGTCTGTTTAATGTGCTGCACACGCCTGTTCTGCCCAACCAGAAGGTTGATGAAGTAGTACTCCCTAGATGCTGAGAAAGCGTTTGATCGAGTGTAGTGGGACTACCTTTTTGAGACTTTGGCAAGGCTTAAAATTTGGAACCAAATGTATAGCCTGGATAAAATTGCTATATTTCTCTCCAGTGGCAGCTGTCCACACCAATATTTTCTGATTTTTTTGGTTTGAGTTGTGGAACTAAGCAGGGATGCTCACTGTCACCCCTCTTATTTGCAATTGACCTTTCGCCGAGCCCCGCCCCCCTTAGTTACTGTTGCCAAGTCCGACAATAAGTGGATCAAATACTGCAGCTCCGCAGATTTCTGCGATGGAAAGAAGTAGACAGATGCATGTCAGCGACATTTTTTTGGAGCAATTTCTCCTCAATATCATCCAGATCGAGGCAAAAGGGTTACAGTATGCAGTGGAGGGATATATTAGTGTCGGCTCCGCTGAGCGAAGCGTAGCAGGGAACAAGGAGTTGGGAGTTTGGGAGAAGGTCCGGCGTCCGGGGACGCGTGGATCGGAGGAGCGGTGGCGGCGATGCGGTGTCCCTGTGAGCTGTCAGATGTCAGCTATCAGATGATCTGAGCTGCAGGCAGCTCTAACGGAGAAAAGCTCCCGGCGCTCTGCATCGCTATCATCTCAGCTGAGTCTGTTTATAAAATGTAACTTTTTATGCCCGTGTTTACTTTCATTTTTAGTTCCCGGCCGGAGATCGGCATTAACACTAGAACTGCCAAGGCAGTCATTTTGACGGTTTTCATATTTTAATATTCAATAACTTCAGTTAGATGGTTCCCATGTTGTCCTGGCTTCCTGACTTTTCCTATCTATGTGTGCCCCTTAATTTTGCGTTATAATTTCCATAAAATAATGTATCAAAAAAGAAATATGGTTGTGCTTACA
The DNA here is from genome assembly GCA_006937985.1 of Aphyosemion australe. Taxonomy (NCBI): domain Eukaryota; kingdom Metazoa; phylum Chordata; class Actinopteri; order Cyprinodontiformes; family Nothobranchiidae; genus Aphyosemion; species Aphyosemion australe. The sequence goes on from SSNS01000578.1 coordinate 246,023, forward strand.
GCCCAACACCGTGCAGGATGTTTGGCATTTGCCAAAGAACACCAAGATTGTCAAATTCACCACTGGCGCCCTGTGCTCTTCACAGATGAAAGCAGGTTCACACTGAGCACATGACAGACGTGACAGAGTCTGGAGACGCCGTGGAGAACGTTCTGCTGCCTGCAACATCCTCCAGCATGACCAGTTTGGCAGTGGGTCAGTAATGGTGTGGGGGTGCCGCACAGCCCTCCATGTGCTCACCAGAGGTAGCCTGACTGCCATTAGGGATGAGATCCTCAGACCCTTGTGAGACCATGTGCTGGTGCGGTTGGCCCTGGGTTCCTCATAATGCAAGACAATGCTAGAGCTCATGTGGCTAGAGTGTGTCAGCAGTTCCTGCAAGATGAAGGCATTGATGCTATGGACTGGCCCGCCCATTCCCCAGACCTGAATCCAACTGAGCACATCTGGGACATCATATCTCGCTCCATCCACCAACGCCACGTTGCACCACAGACTGTCCAGGAGTTGGTGGATGCTTTAGTTCAGGTCTGGGAGGAGATCCCTCAGGAGACCATCCACCACCTCATCAGGAACATGCCCAGGTGTTGTAGGGAGGTCATACAGACACGTGGAGGCCACACCCACTACTGAGCCTCATTCTGACTTGTTTTAAGGACATGACATCAGAGCTGGATCAGCCTGTAGTGTGTTTTAACACTTTAGTTTTGAGTGCGACTCCAAATCCAGACCTCCATGGGTTGATAAATCTGATTTCCATTGATAATCTTTGTGTGATTTTGTTGTCAGCACATTCAGCTATGTAAAGAACAAAGTATTTAATAAGAATATTTCATTCATTCAGATCTAGGATGTCTTATTTTTGTTTTCCCTTTATTTTTTGAGCAGTGTATTTTGTTACGCTGCCTTTAGCTTTGATTACATCACACATTCACTGTGGTGTTGTTTCAATTAGCTCCTGCAATGTCACCAGATGTATTTCCAGCCAGTGTTGCATTAATGTGTCACCAAGATCTTGCATTGATGATGGTAGAGTCTGACCGCGGCACAAAGCCTTCTCCAGCACATCCCAAAGATTCTCAATGGGGTTCAGGTCTGGACTCTGTGGTGGCCAATCCATGTGTGGAAATGATGTCTCATGCTCCCTGAACCACTCTTTCACTATTTGAGCCTGATGAATCCTGGCATTGTGATCTTGGAATATGGCCGTGCCATCAGGGAAGAACAAATCCATTGATGGAATAACCTGGTCATTCAGGTAGTCAGCTGACCTCATTCTTGGAGCACATCCTGTTGCTGAACCTAGACCTGACCACCTGCAGCAACCCCAGATCATAGCCCCGCCCCCACAGGCTTGTACAGTAGGCACTAGGCATGATGGGTGCATCACTTCATCTGCCTCTCTTCTTACCCTGATGCACCCATCACTCTGGAACAGGGTCCATCTGGACTCATCACACCAGTTGTTAATAATGCGTTGGACAGTTCTGAACCCAGTTTTAGTTGTTTCTGCAATCTCGTCAGATGTTTTCTCTGCTTGATGCATGCCAATGATGTGACCCTTCTCAACCAGACTAACATCTTTTCCACCACCACCAGATGTGTCTTTCCACATGGTTGTTGAAGACATGAGAAGCAACTCATTGCACCAGTTGGGTTAAATAACTTGTTGCAGCTGAAAGCTAATCGCCCATTATAATTATCCAAATAAGAGACTTGTACCTATTTGCTTAGTTAAATCCAGATAGAGACTTTTTTTTGGCCGGGCTGTGTATGTGTCTCCTGCACAAAGGCAATGTCCGATTTGAGCCATTTTAAATAACTCAAACCCTTCCTACATTTTAAAGGATTACTAAGGGATTTAAAGCAGCTGTCAGGAGTATTTCTTTTATCTGATGGCACTATCTAGTGGCTGACAAGCGTATCACACCAAGAGTCGTTCGATTTGTTTTTTTAAGATGGCGACTACACTTTTCTTATTTATGAATGTGCTTCTGTAGCCGACAAACAGAGCTAAACCATGTTGTTTTACAAGTATTATTCTCATGTCATGTTGTGTTTTCATATATTTATATTTTAACGACTTACTTGTCCGTGAAAGGTTCATCAACACTGCATCAGCCGAGGTACGTCCTTAAATGCTGGAGTACGTAAACGGTAGTCTAACGCTATTGGTCAGTTCTGACCGGTGGTCAGTTCATATTGCACGGAGCTCTACGGGGCAGGGGGCGGGCTTAGCAAAAAAAAAAAAAAGCTGTATTGCTTATATTATATCACACTACATGATAAGACAATCACTTTTACGGATTTCTGAAAAATCATACATAATTCATGAAAGGGGAAAACTCCGGACAGCTGCTTCCGGAGGTGTCAAAAATGAGCCAGCTCCCGCTCTCCACAGGGATGTGTTTATTTCCTGGGTTGTATCGAAAGCAGTTTTGCTCTTTTTTAGCATTGGTCGCCTTACTAGTAACGTATTCAGGAACCACAACGAACGTCAAAGCTAAAATGAAGCGTTAGGCGTCTAGTGTTGTACAAATTTCTGGAAAAAAAATAAAAATTTAAAAGGACTTCCTGTTGGGAGCTCCACCACGTGAGTGTGCTTGCCGCCATCTTGGAGACTCCAGTATTTTCATAGTTTAACGTCCCATTCCTGAACTTTGCTCTCTGTCGCCCTCTCAAGGCTTGCTGCGTAACGTCACTGTCGTAACATTAAATCTCTCTCTGGGTCATAAGAGGCATGTTTACATTCCTAATATCAGGCAAAACAGCGAAAACAAACTTTTCCACCTCCACACATTGAATAAAGTTTTATCAGGACTGTATAACAACTTTATGCCCGACCAAACACAATAACCCTGGTGAAATCATTTATTACTTACCTAGCCATTAGCAGCACGGCTAGGTCAGAGTCCGTAGTTCATGCTGTTCTTTCTAAAAGAGCTCTCCAGCGAGGAAAAGACGGCCCAATAATAACTCTGGTCTTGCTTCTTGCTCTATGACGTTCTCCTTCTCTTTTCCTAGATTCCTCTGATAAGGGATTTCTAGCTTTCTTTGGTGAATCTGCCACTGCTAAACTGTGAGTCTACGTTATACAATTATGGCAAGCCAAAGGGATAAAAAAAATTGCTTGTGCTAGACTTGCATTATGTCAAAACGCTCGTTCAAGACATGGCGGACGTGGCGGACATAACGTGCGTTAGAATGCACGCTTTTTTATCCCTTTGGCTTGCCATATATTGCCATAAAGCAACACCCAGTCAGTACTTCCGGTACGAGCCGAGCTCAAAAACTGTATAGTGCGGTAATCAGATATGGGACCCCCCAACACTATCACAGGTACGAAAATGAACATAATAGATGATAGTATGACGCCAAAACTTTACAAAAAAGCATCATTTTAAGGTGTAAAAGTTGCGGAATGTAGCTTTAATGAAAATATATATCTTAGTTGTTAATGTGTAGAGTGGTCCGTAATCAAAAATGCAAGAAAATAATAATAGGAGTCTGTGATTGAAAAAATCTTTACTCACCTGCAGTTGTTTGGGTTTTTTTAGCTTTAACTTGCCCGTCTTGTATCCTCCGTGTTTTTTGAACAATTCAAAAAATCTGTTTGAGATCAAAATAAAAACATCAGATTAAAGGGACACAATCTACTCTACTTAAGCTGCTTACACATCTGGGTCAGTACGATCGGGGCTCGGCCACGTCAGTTCGGCCTAGTATGGACGGTTTTTGTTCACACGGATTTGTCAGGAATGCGGAAATCCCCAAGCACGTGGGCGGTGCAAAAGATGCGCAGAAAAGTCCATGGTGTCCTCCTTAATAAGATAAACAAAGGCGGGCGTGTGCTGTGTTGCTTCTAGAGACTCTGAACCACATTATTTTATTAATTTGCTCCTTGTTCTCTCTCACCGCTGTGCGTGTCCTCATAACCGCTGCACACGCACACTGCTCTCCTCCTCTGCCGTCTTCTTTTCTGACTGTCTGCTGCGGTGCAGAGTGGGAGACAGGAGCTCCATGCTTGATGTGGACTCGACGGCAACCAGAATAAAAATGAATCACGCATGCGGGAAGCCCCCGCTGGCTGATCCTATTCGTCAATCAGAGGCAGTAGGTGTGAATATCAGTCGGACAATTAGTCCATAGTGGCACCTCGGTCCCAGCTGGACCTCTGAGGGAAGAGGTCTAAAAAAAAGAGAGTAACCTCAGAACGGAAAACTCACATATGACCCAGATGTGAAACCAAATTCCGGTCCCGAATTGATCCTTATTAAGGTGCTATAACGAATATGCAAACAAATTAGGCCCAGCTAGCTAGCTTACACAAGCACTTTCCCAGAACTCTCACCCCTCCCGTCGGCTATAATCCCTAGGCCGCGCCCCTCCGGATATGGGAACGCGCATTGCCACAGTGAACAAGAGAGAGCAGAACACCAGCCGCAGTTTTCGTGAATCAATATGGCGGAATCACCGGTAAGTGAAAGATAAACAATATAAACGTCTAACATAAATGTTTCATTTTATCTTATTCATATGGTAGCGAAGTATGTTTTAACATGTTTATTTAGGGCTTATTTTCATTACAAAGACTAATAAATAGCATGGTAGCCTGCTAGTAATAGCAAAAATGATAAGCTAATCCTGCTAATAGCTGTCTGACAGAACAACTTCTTTGATTTTGTCATTCAAATATTGTTGGGGCCTCTTGTTTTGTAGTGAAACGGTTTCTCTTTTTTTAATTTTTCCACATAGTTTCCATGACAAGAGCCTTGCTGGGTCCGATAGAGAATATGTACCGGACGGAGCCTAGAGCTGCTGTTACTGGAACAACCATGGCTAATCTCAGCACAAACAGTCCAGAGGGAGCAACTACATCAAGTCTTTCAATCCAAGATGCACATCCAGTTGAGGATTTACAGCAAAGGATTGCTGAATATAAGGTATATTAATTTTAGATCTTTTTCTTCCTGTGTACAGGTGTGCAGAACCCATTTCACTGTTTGTGAAACATAATTTATTGTATTACGTAGGTTGGATAAAACTTCA
>SSNS01000578.1:258061-278033 GCA_006937985.1 Aphyosemion australe
CAAAGCGCGCAGGGTTGGGGGTCTCAGAGAGAACAGGGGTTGGGGGTGGGGTGCGTCAATACCGGAACATTTTCAGGGGAATGGTAATTTGGGAAGACAGCAGGAATAAGGAGTGAAATAGGTTATAGTTTTTTTTAACAGTTTCCAGCCCAAAACAGGACACTTGACAGGTGTGATCCTGAAATTGTGTCTGAACTGTCAGTGAAGGCAACTCCACCTCTCCTGGTCCTGACTCCTCTGTGTGTGACTTCTTGTCTTCTGGAGAGTGTTTGGTGTCGCATTTCAGTTATAATGTGAACCACACAAAAAAAATTGGATTTAATCAAAAAATCGAAATTGAGCATCAAGGCCTGCAGTGTGAACCTAGCCTAATAGTCTTCAGTTGGTCCAGAACTCTGCAGCGAGGCTCCTAACTGGAGCAAACAGAAGAGCTCACATCACTCCTATTCTGATGTCTCTGCACTGGTTACCCATTAACTTTAGAATCCTGACTAGAACTTTCAGGGCTCTACATGGCCAAGCTCCTCCTTATGTTACTGAACTGTTAAAGCCTTATGCTCCAACCCGAGCCCTCAGGTCCACCAACCAGAACCTCCTAGACGTTCCAAAGACCAGATAGAAAAGTGGAGGTGATCGCTCTTTCCAGGCTGTTGCACCCCGACTTTGGAATGAACTTCCTTTATCCCTACGTGTTACTGACAGTCTGGTCACCTTTAGAAAGCAGCTGAAGACCCTTTTGTTTAAAACTGCTTTTGCGACATTTTGTGATTTCAATTATCTTTAAATTTTATTTTGGTTAGATGATTTTATGACTTTATGATTTATTTTGTTGACCTTTGTGATTTTTCTTTCTGTGATAAGTGCTATGTAAATAAATGAATACATAAACTTAATAACATTAAGTAGCACTAAGCTTCTGACCAGTACCTGTACTCTTTTTTTCATCAGAATTGTTTAGGCAGCATTACATTCCTAGAGAATATCTAGAGAATGGTCTTATCAAAACACTTTGAACACAAACACAAAAGTGTTGCATTTATACTTTTGTTCAGTGTATGTAGCTGACCTGTTGTCTTAAGAGGAGGAAGGACTTACAGGGGATGTCGAACCTCCATTTTCATCTTTTGCTTTGGTGTTCGATCTCCATGGCGGATGATGGCAATGACGCAGCGCAGTTCCATCCTGGAAAGCAAAAGAACAGAATTAAAGTAAATAACTAAAGATAATAATTAAAGCAAAACATCTAAAATAAATACACAAATTCTCCATAAAATATGACATTTTGCCATCCATCCATTATCATCCACTTATTCAGGCTCGGGTCGCAGGGGTAGTAGCCTAAGCAAAGAGGCCCAGACCTCCCTCTCCCCAGCCACTTGGGCCAGCTCCTCCGTGGGAATCCCAAGGCGTTCCCTGGCCAGCTGAGAGGTATAGTCCCTCCAGCGTGTCCTGGGTCTTCCCTTGGGTCTCCTTCCGGTTGGACGTGCCTGGAAAACCTCACCAAGGAGGCGTTCAGACGGAATCCTAACCAGATGCCCGAGCCACCTCAACTGGCTCCTCTCGATGTGGAGGAGCAACAGGTCTACTCTGAGCCCCTCCCGGATGACAGAGCTTCTCACCCTATCTCACCTATAAGGGAGAGCCCAGCGACCCTGTGGAGAAAACTCATTTCGGCTGCTTGTATTCCGGTGTCGGTACCAGATCTGCTCGGGTGCCTTCGCCTGCCGATGATGACGTCAAACTACGGCAAATCCACTCGGATTTCACACATACGTTTTGGAAAGAGTTTAGCAATTTTGTCTTGTTTCTTACCGCCTAAATTTTTGCTTTATAGCTGTTTTTGTTAATAAAACACCATATTGTCGTAGTTTTGTAAAGAATGTGAAACTACATAAAACCAACAGCAGATTCCAAAAAGCACAACAGTTTTTATATGTGAAAAATTGTAAATGTGTTTACAGAATTAGCAGCCATTTCTGTATATTTTGTTCTTAAATCTTAAAGGAACTAGAGGCAGGATCTTTAAAAAATCTGTAAAAAATTAAACATGTATGTTCATTTTTTCAAAGCTAATGGGTGATGAAGCGTTATAAACCTAAAAGAATGAGGCCACCCATGTATCGTTCCATTTTCTTGAACAGGCTGTTTGCTGCAAAATGCGCTGCAGTTCGGTCACGAATTTCCCGCGCTGCCCTACGGATGTGGCGTCAATTGACACTGCTTGCGCGTTCATGACAGCTTCAAAACAGAAAGAAAATGTGTTCGACACTGCAGATCGGTAGGTGGCGCTATTGCACCTTAAGTTGCTTGCCAACCGCCAAACTCCTAAAGAAGAACTGTGGGAATGGATTCTACTGCAACCAGCAAACGACCAAGCGTGGCACAAAGGAAGTTTATTCAGCGGCATCTCGTGAGTCAAAGACCAAATATGGTAAAAGACAGGCAGGGACCTGAATCTATATCGGATACGTGATTGACGAATGGAGGCTGCTTCAACTATATCTGGGACTCAAAAAGGATGCTGCCATGGCTCATTTCCTAGTGAGCAGGTAAGAAACATTATAGGTTGTGTTTAGAGATGATGACAATCATTACCGCGGGAAGTAGGGGTGCTGGAGGGGCTGCAGCACCCCCTGCTGGTGACCTCAAATATTTATTTACCACTATGGCAAAAAAGCGGATTTTAGCCTTTTTTGGGAAGCCTCGAGAAAACAAAAGGAGATGCAGCAACAGTAAGTTCTGGGGTATATTGTCATGTATCCGGTCCAAGATAGTGCATTGACAGTTTATTTGCAGTTTATTTTGTGCTTTTTATTGTATTTCAGAATCAGACTTTTTAACACGAACAAACTTGTCCCTCATTCTCCTCCACCTCTTCGTGCACTCACCACCTCTAAACCCACGTTTACCGTCATTTCCGTCCATGAATAAAACGCTTGTTGCATATCTTTATAGTCCTCCAGCCACGGGACCACACTGTTCATGTCACACTGTGAGAACTCCAGAAAGGTGCCACACTGAACAGCGCAACCTTTCAGTGAGCCAGACTGCATGACGTCTCGCTCCAAGAGGACATGCTATGTCACGAGCGCACCCCCCAAAAAGCACACGTTACAGATAAGCAATACAACGCTAAAAAGAGAAAAAAGCGCCAGAGTAAACACTTTTTAGTGTCAGCTCATGACCCAGCTCATCTTCCTCAAAGAGGAAGAATTGATCCGCTTTGGCCTCAGACTCCAGCTGCGCGTCTCCTTTTCCCGTCTTCCAGCTAAACAGCTGATCTGTCTGCTGGACATCCATCCTTCTCATCCTCCTTTATCCATAAAAAACACTAAACTACAGAGAAGTAACTATCTATCTGTCACAGATCGCTCCAATATCTAAAATTTTGCCGTCTGTCTCAGTGACAGCGCATCAGCGCACCTTTTGACACCTGCTGTCAGATCACGCAGCAGCCATCCTCTCCCTCAGCAACAAAATGCTACTGAACCCATTCTTAGTTTAATTATTTTAGTATAACTCAGGTTTTATTTGGGCTATTAATAAAAATAAAAACTGGTGTGTAGTTTATAATCCGCATTTTAAACATACCGTAAGTTGAAACCAAAGACTATATATAAGATTGGAAACGGAAACTCAGAGAGGCGGAGTCTTGCTGCTGCAGCGTCTCAAAGGTGTGTTTTCATTGGTCAACTGCAGACAGGAGTCGTAGGTTTTCGAGCAGTGCTGAAGAGTTGGAGTGTGTCTTCTTTCTAATAATGAGACTCGTATCAATGCGTATACTACACGTAGGCTATGATTCACCTGGACATAACGAGTTGAGCGCAGCTGAGCTTTTTTTTTTTTCAGCACCCCCTGCTGAAAATATGTTCCCACGGCTATGATGACAATGATCTGACCTCACCGATGACTCAGAGAGAGCTAGCGTGCAGTAGCATTAGCTGTGATCATGCTACAGTAGTAGCATTAGCTGTGATCAGGGCTGCAGCGTGGATTATTGTCCGTGAGAGCGGCGGGGAGTTGCCTTTTCAGCGTGAGATATTGGAGGTGTGGCGTGAGAGCGTGTGAAGAGGGTCAGGTAATGGTATTTTTGTGTTTGTGTAACATAGCCGTCTGTGCACGCTCCCGTGCTGGGCTGCAGTTACTCGCAGAGCCGGGCGCGTCGCTCGTGAGCATCGTTTCTTTTTTCCTGCCTCTAGTTCCTTTAAATCCATTCATTCATTCAAAATGTTGCTTGCTATTTGTTCAATAAAGTTATTTTATTTTGCCCCTTTTCATCAACATCAAGAGCTGCTGAGGATCTCTGTTTATCAATTGATATTTTTGCTTTTATTTTACGTTTCCTTTGGCAAAACAAACATATTTTCCCCGAAAAGTGTTTGTTTTTGAACTACAGCACTACAACCACAATTTTGTTCAAACCAATCAAAATCTTCATTGTCAGCGTGCTACCGTAACTTTTACAAACGTGGTATCGTAACTTCTGTAAATCTTACGTTCAGCCAATCATGTAGTAGGACGTCACCGGCAGGCGCAGGACCCCGAGCCGATCTAGCACCCGAGCAGATCTGGTACCGACACCGGCTCAGCTCTCTCTTCACTACAACACACCAGTACAACACCTGATGCACCTATCGAAGTCATGATCCATCTTTCCCTCACTCGTGAACAAGACCCTGAGATACTAAAACTCCTCCACTTGGGGCAGGACCTCGCCCCTGACCTGGAGAAGGCATTCTACCCTTTTCCGACTCAAGACCATGGTCTCGGATTTAGAGGAGCTGATTCTCATCCCAGCTGCTTCACACTCGGCTGCGAACTGCTCCAGCGAAAGCCGGAGATCACGTTCTGATGAAGCCAACAGGACCACATCATCTGCAAAAAGCAGAGACCTGATCCTCAGGCCACCAAAACGGATCCCCTCACCACCTTGGCTGCACCTAGAAATCCTGTCCATAAAAGTTATGAACAGAATCGGTGACGAAGGGCAGCACTGAGTCCAACTCTGGTCATACACTTACATTTTGCCAACTTATCTTAATTATCAATGCCACATCTCAGATCAGACTTTAAAATGAGTAATATAAACATCACCACTGATGCAGTATTAGGTTAATATTTTTATGACTTCGTTTTCTAGTTTTGCTGTGTCAAAAATAGCCAGTTTATGTATAAAACCTTTTAATATGTTTAAAACCTTTTCAATACATCTGACACGAAGAAGTCAAAATATCTTTAAAACAAGATTTATTGAAGCCTAAAATATAATTTTTTCTTGAAAACAAGCACAATATGGTAAATTTCTATATATCATCAGTTATTGAAAGCAAAAGCAAAATGTTGAAAAAACAGGCTTGTATCAGAATACAACACTCTTCCAGAATGGAATTCAGATGTAATCCTTTAGCAGGAGTTCTTACATGGTTCCTGAGGTTGTTGGGACAATGGGGATGTCTTCAGCCTCCATGGGGATTGACCAGGGGATGTGGAGCTGGGGGGCCAACTCCCTCATTACCATGTTTCTAATAAAAGCAGAAAAATCAATGATATTGATAACAGATTAACTCACGCCCAAATTAATGTTTTACCTTCAATACTATTTTTATTCATACTATCGAATTCTTTTAGTTGTCCTTGGATTAATTTTAACAGATTTTCATTCTTTAGCAAGTGGTGTTAAATCTCCTTCTACTATTCCTATTCTTAACAACACTATATAGCCATCAAATATAGCGACCTGTAAAACTGATCAAAACGTGAGTTGATTGATTGATTGATTGATTGGTTATTTTGGTTGTCAGAAGAATTTCAAACAGCAAAGATACATCATAACATCATGAATTACAACCAAAAAAAGGAATAGGCAGAAGCAATGCTTATTTTAGCCTACCCCATTCTCCACCTACAATAGATATTTGCATGAACTTTTCAAACAAACACACTTAAAAGGTACACTTTACCAGTTCACACCAGTCCATGAAAAATAATAATAATAAAAGAATAAAAAAATAAAAAAGAAGCAGGAAGAAGAATCTTATATATACCCTGCTTCCTCCTTACTAAAAAATAAATATTATAACGAGTCCTTCAAAGAATACAAAAGAAAAATCCTTCCTCTTTAATCCCAGTTAATCAGTTGATCATTTCATAGCCCAAGCCTCTGACTGCTGATGTGCGAGTATGCGTCTTGCTTACTCACCATGTTCAAAGTATTCACAGCGTGATTTAGAAATTGCATATTCAGCCTGTTGAATGCAGAAAGTATAAAGTTCCGTTTGGAGCGCCATGTGATTCTTAATCAGAGTCGGTGAAGGGGAGTGGCTAAGGTCCTCATCTAAAGTCTTAATCTCCTCCAACAATGATTTCAGCCACTCATCTCTTTTCCATTTCTTGTTTGCACAGTAAGAAACTAGTATGCCCTTGAAGTAGCATTCAGAGAACACCACACATCCACCGCCCCACATGAGCCCAAGAAACTTTGAATTTACTGAGCAGATTTAGCAAGTCAGCCGTCCAGTCACACTCCAGTCCAATGTCCTCATTCACACAGTAAAAAATTATCTGACCCCTCAGGACTCCCAGATAGTAGAAAACGGCATTCCAGGGGTTTGGTTGATTTCAATAAAGAATTTCAGTATTCATGAATTCAACAAAACTTTCATCCGAAAGGAGCAAAAAAATTCGTGTGCTTGGGATGATAAACTTCATACTGAGAGGAATGTAATCTGAAACAATGGCGCCATAGTCACATTCCATCACATATGGAAAATTCTAGCATCCGCCAAAAAATAATCAATTCGGGAAAAGGTTTTTTGAACAGAGGATTAGAACGAGTACACCCTCACAGTAGGATTCAGAGAACACCACACATCAACCGCCCCACAAGACTCCAAGAACTTTGAATTTACTGAGCAGATTTAGTAAAAGTCAGTCGTCCAGTCACACTTCAGTCCAGTGAGAATAGGACACAGTGTCTCCACCCATTATGAGGTAATGTTGTGAGAGGTCAGGTAATTGATAAAACAAAAAAAGAATGATCATCCCAATTCAATGCATATATCAATACCAGGACAACTGGAAGTTTGAACAATTCACCCACCACAATGATATAACGCCCTGCAGAATCGTTATGTTCACTTTAATGGATTATTAAGGGATTTAACATTCCAGCTCACACATGTAATCGGGCATCCAGGTGTTTGTCTGTCACTGATCCTATCAGTCATAAACAGCAAATAGAAAAGTACAAAAACATAACATGAAAAGTGTCACATATGGAGATCGCAACACAAATAACCCCACATTGATCCAGTGTAAACCCCCAACTGAACCCAAGAACTACCTGAAAAAACAGCATCCCCTCCCACCCCCACAGACAACCCTAACCATCCCAACACAAAACCAAACATGAACTGGAGATGACAAACCCTCCCAACCAAAAAATCCACACATCTCTGTGTTTACACAGAGAAACAAAGTCCCATCTCAATCACCCAGCTCTCAGCAAGTCTCAAAGAAAGTAAGGCCTGAATACATCCTGTTCCAAATTATTATGCAAATTGTATTTAAGTGTCACAAAGATTACATTTTTTGGTTTTCAGTTAAACTCATGGATGGCATTGTGTATTAGGGCTCTTTGAATCACTGGAAGAACTTTCAGACACCTGTTAATATTAGTTTTCCAGGTGTTTACCTTTGTTTATTGCCCATGTCGGGTCTCTGCAGGTTTTTAATGTGTTTTGTATAGGTTTGTCTTCCTGGTCTTGTTCTTCGGTTATGATGTTTGCTCGGTGGTATAACGTTCTGATCACTGACATTTTATGTATGGTGGGATGTTCTGATGTCCATAATAAATATTGGTCTGTATGTGTTGGTTTTCTGTATGTGTTTATGTTTTATTTATTCTTTATTTAACCAGGAAGGTCTCATTAAGATTAAAAACCTCATTTTCAAGGGAGTCCTGGCCAAGAGGCAGCAAAAGTTACAGTTATAAAATTTTTCAGTTACACAGACATGTTATGTACAGAATTACAGAAGGCAATTACAACACAGGGAATCTGTCTCAAGGGCTCTCAGTCTGGTTTTAAAAGTATTCAAGGAGATTGTCACGATCCCCAGCCGTCTGCTCCGTACATCTCCATGGTGGTATCCTGGAACCAGCACCCCAGACAGTTCCTCCCGGACTCCGAGGGCGGGGAGCGTCCTTCAGCCCCATGGAGAGCGGCTGAGACGGAAGTGTCGGCCCGCACCTGAGACTCATTAAGGATCGACACCTGACTCTATTTAAGACTCTTTGCCAGAGACATTCTAGGAGGCTCAGTATTAGTCTGAGTCCTCCACGACGGGTATTAACTTAACTTTGGTCCGTGTTTTGCTGCCTGTCAGCCCGTTGCTTAATACTCTTGCCGTGTCTTGTGTTCAGAGCAGGGGCGTTATTTGAGCTAGTGCCGGTTATTGTAGGCTATTGCTTGTTTACGGATTTCATTTCCTCTCTTCCCTTTTTGGAGGGAGCTGTTTACGTTCACCTTAGCTTAGGCTTTACTTCTTATCCAAGGAATACCTTTGTTGTTTTGGTTTTAATTCCCAGCCGAGGCTGGGCCACCCCTGCTTGGGGTGAGAGGTCGTGTGTGTGGTCCTGTTCGGGCCTGTACCTAATTTTCTGGCCTCTGAAAGCTAAGTAAACTCTGTTACAAAGTTCCTCCTTGCCCTGTTTCCTTCTTTACCCTCCGGTAATCTGTGGTACCATCTTGTGTTGTTCCCCATTTACCTCCTTGACTAGAAAAGGGGGCATAACATAATGGGGGCTCGTCCGGGATTTTAGTGCCCCTTTTACCCCCCCCTCACGCACGGGTTACATTGTACGGAAGGTTGGTTGGGTTCTAGCTGTCCGGGCCCATTCAGGGGTTGTTTCCTTTTTGTTATGTCGTTGTTTCCTGGTGTGATCTAACAGTGTGAATATGTTTTCTCTTAAGGAGTTTCTGGGTGCACCGTCGCGGGAGGCAGTCATGCGCTGCCTCAAGAGCGACTTACAGGAGGTGGCCGAGCACCTTGGTCTCACAGGTGCGCACACAATGCTGAAGAGTGACTTGATCCTAGCTGTGCCTTCCGCCCTTGAAGCCCAGAATCTGCTGCCCAAAGACTCCGCTGAGGTTAAAGAGGACAGTGCCCCTTCTTGCCCGGTGGAGGGAAGTGTCAAAGAGGACGTCGGACAGATCACGCAGGTTCCTGTTCCTGGATCCGGAGGGGTCACCCCTCCCGTGGGTGAGGAGCCGCTGATACCCCAGACTCTCCCACGCTATGGCCCGCTTTCTCCAGGGTTGCTGAGAAGTTCGTCAGATGGAGCTAAGCTGCGGGTTCGTCTGGCTCGAATAAAGGCCGAGGCGGAAAAGGAAGAGAAAGCTCAGCTCCGGCAACTGGAGTTGAAGATCAGGCGCCTGGAGATCGAATCAGAGACTAAGATCGCACTGCGGAGATTGGACTTGGAGTGCCTCGCCCTGCAAAGGAGGGAGGAACCGTTGCAGCCACAGTTCAAAAGGTGTTTGCCCGACCGTGTAGTTCTGTATTTAAATGAACAGAAGGTGACAACCCTTTCTGCAGCTGCCTTACTGGCAGTTGAGTTTGTTTTAACGCATCGGGTTGGCGGATCTTATAATCCGAGGGAGATGAACTCTCCCCCAGCACAACCTGTGTTACCAAAAGCTGGGTTTAGGAACTCCCCACCGAGGGCTAGCCCTCTAAGATGTGTGTATTGCCGTAAACCTGGTCACGAGATAGCAGACTGTTTTAAGTTAAAACGCAAAACTGAGAACAAGACGTCTCCTCCCAGGGAAATAGGATTTTTATCTCATCCGGGAGGCACTCCTGAAACCTCCCTGAGTGGGGTGAAGGACTGTTTGAAACCGTTTGTGTCACAAGGCTGGGTGGGGCTTACTGCTGATTCAGGTGCTGCGGTTCCGGTCCAAATATTACGTGACACCGGAGCCTCCCAAACCCTGATACTCCACAACGTTTTACCTTTTAATGAGCTAAGCTCAACTGGAACGGCGGTTCTGTTAGCGGGTTTGTGTGCTGATCCTGTTTCCCGGCCTCTTCATAGAGTATTTCTCAGCTGTGATATGGGAACCGGAATGTTTGAAGTTGCAGTTTGCCCTTCTTTACCTATCTCAGGAGTGGCCGTTTTATTAGGCAATGACATTGCTGGAGGAAAAGTGAAACTTTCTTTGCAAGTGATGACTGAGTCTGTTACTGCATCCAGACCCTGTGTTAATCCTGAGGAGGGTATTTATCCTGCTTGCGTTTTAACTCGGTCACAAGCCAAGACCGCGGAAGAAAACCCCGGTACTGACTGGTTATTTAATGATGGGACTACTAACGTTTCCACTCCCCATGGGGCTTCTGAGGAGAGGCCGAGCAGAGACAAACCTCGTTTTACTATTCAATTCAATTCAATTCAATTCAGTTTATTTATATAGCGCCAGATCACGACAAGAGTCGTCTCAAGGCACTTCACAAAGTAAACATTCCAATACAGTTCAGTTCATTAAGCCAATCAGTAAAAAAGTTTCCTATATAAGGGACCCAGCAGATTGCATCAAGACACTGACTAGTGTCATTGTGTTGGTACAATCATCATACTAAGCAAGCATTTAGCGACAGTGGGAAGGAAAACTCCCTTTTAACAGGAAGAAACCTCCAGAGGATCCTGGCTCAGTATGAGCAGCCATCCGCTACGACTCACTGGGGGTTGAGAAGACAGAGCAGGCACAGGCACACCCCACACCCACACCCACACACTCACACACACACACACTATTGATGAAGATGTTCCCGTGGTTGAAGAGTTCCCTGTCTCCTCCTCTACCCTGAGTGAGGAACAAAGAAAAGACAAAAGCCTGAATGTGTGTTTTTTGGCCTTAAATAAATCTCCTGATGCCTCACCAAAATATATGTTAAACGGGGATGTCCTTATGCGTCAATGGAACAACCCCGCTGCAAAAGGAGCTCCCTGGGGAACTACCAACCAGATAGTTATCCCTCAGATTTACCAGAATAAAGTTCTGTCTTTAGCGCATGAAGGTCAGTGGGCTGGACATCTTGGAATAAGGAAAACCTATAAGGTCATTTTAGAACATTTCTTTTGGCCGGGAATGAAAAAAGACGTTGTTAAACACTGTAAACAATGTCATGTGTGCCAGGTGGCTGGAAAGCCGAATCAGGCCCCAAAACCTGTTCCACTAGTCCCCATTCCAGTTGTGGGTACGCCATTTGAGAATATAGTGGTAGATTGTGTTGGTCCTTTGCCTCGGACCAAATCGGGAAAAAGGTTTTTATTAACAATAATGTGTACCTCTTCTCGGTTCCCAGAGGCCATCCCCCTGCCGTCCATCACCACTAAGACGGTGACTCGGGCTTTAACGACATTCTTTTCTACTTTTGGTTTGCCTCGGACTCTTCAGACGGATCAGGGATCCAATTTTAAGTCTGAGTTATTTAGCGGTGTGACAAAAACATTAGGCATTAAACATGTTCTGTCGTCTGCTTATCATCCAGAGAGTCAGGGAGTGTTGGAACGTTGGCACCAGACCCTAAAAAGTATGCTAAAGAAATACTGTCTGACAACGGGACGTGCTTGGGACGAGGGTCTCCCATTTTTGTTATTTGCAGCCCGTGAAGCACCACAAGAATCCCTGGGATTTAGTCCAGCCCAGTTGATTTTTGGTCATGTACCACGAGGCCCCCTTAAGGCTTTAAAGGAACAACTCTTACTGATACCTTCCTCAAGAAAAGAGAGCGTGAACCGCTATATTAAACAATTCACCTGGAGACTGAAACAAGCCAATCAGATGGCCCGTGAGCACCTCAGGGTCGCTCAAAGCAAAATGAAAATGCATTATGATAAGAAAACCGCCCTCAGAGAGTGTCACCCAGGAGATAAAGTGTTGTTGCTGAATCCTCAACTTGGTACCAGCCTAGCGGCCCGTTTCAGTGGTCCGTTTGACGTACTGGATAAGATAAACTCCACCACTTATGTTATTTCTACTCCTGGCCGCAGACGCACATCACGCACGTGTCACGTTAACCTGCTGAAAGGTTATCGGTCTCCTCAGGACAGTAGGGTTCCAGCTTTAGAAGCAACGGAGTGCGCAGCTGTTGTTTCCTCATGCCCACCTGAGGAGGGTGCTGACGTTGGCCAGCCTAACAATATCAGCCCCAGGCTGATCAACTCTCTTGTACTTCAGCAGTTACCATCTAAACTTTCACATCTGACACTGAATGAAAGCAACATGTTGATAGATTTAATTCATGCCTATCCCGGTTTGTTTTCAGATGTTCTGTCACGCACCAGTTTGGTAACCCATGATGTAACCGTGCATCCTGCTAGGCCTATAAAACAACATCCCTATAGAGCCAGCCCAGCAAAGCGCACGTTGTTACAACAGGAAACAGATTACCTTCTTAAACATGGATTAGCCATTCCCAGCCAGAGTCCCTGGAGCTCTCCTTGTCTTATTGAAAAGAAACCCGACGGAACCTCGCGGTTTATAACAGACTACAGGAAAGTCAATGCTGTCACGGTGCCCGATGCTTATCCACTTCCTAGGGTCGACGATTGTATTGATAATATTGGAAACGCCAAGTTTATCACAAAGATTGACCTGCTTAAAGGATATTGGCAAGTGCCGCTAACTCCAGCAGCGTCAGATATCTCCGCCTTCGTCACTCCGGATGAATTTCTCCAGTACACTGTAATGCCTTTTGGGATGCGAAACGCACCAGCTACCTTTCAGAGGTTAGTTCATTCGATCGTTTCCTCTATGCCCCAGTGTAGCTGTTATCTAGACGACATTGTGATACATACGTCCACTTGGGAAGACCACATGAGTGCGTTACAGGAGTTATTCGAGAGACTGTCCACCGCACAGCTGACAATAAACTTGGCCAAAAGTGAGTTTGTTCGAGCTACGGTTACCTACCTGGGAAAAGAAGTTGGCCATGGTTGTGTTCACGTTTTACAGGATAAAGTAAAAGCGGTTACAGACTTCCCTAGGCCACAAACACGGCGGGAATTGAGAAGATTTTTGGGAATGACCGGGTACTACAGGTGTTTTTGTAACAATTTTGCTACTGTAGCGTACCCTTTAACTAATCTTTTAAGTCCCAAAGTGCCTTTTCTGTGGAATGAGGAGGCCCAGCATGCATTTGATTCATGCAAACTGTTGCTCAGCAGTGCTCCTGTTTTGCTTGCTCCCGACCTGTCGCGACCATTTAAGTTGGAGACCGACGCTAGTGATGTGGGAGTTGGGGCAGTACTCATCCAGGAAGATGACACTGGAGTTGATCACACTATTGCGTATTTTTCTAAGAAATTTACCAATTGTCAGAAAAATTATTCGACGATCGAAAAGGAAACCCTGGCAGTACTGTTAGCCATTCAACATTTTGAAGTGTATGTCACCTCTGGAAAGGGGCCTCTCGTTGTTTACACTGATCATAATCCTTTAGTGTTTCTCTCCAGGATGTACAACAAAAACCAGCGACTGATGAGATGGGCCCTGATTCTGCAGGAGTTTGATCTGGACATACGACACAAAAAGGGAGCGGACAATGTGATCGCTGACTGCCTATCCCGAGGATTTATCTCCAGCTAAAAGGGAGACCCTTAAGCGACAGTCTGTTGAACAAAGAGATTGGATGACCCCCCTTGCTAGGCTAGAGTTTGTTATTTTTGTAATGTTGCGGTGCGCGGGCTAGTGTTGGTGTTTTGACACCATCTCGGGAGCACCCCAGGAGAGGTCTCGCCTGGCCACTCGGTTGGCCATCTTGCCTTTTTACTGGTTTTTATGTGTTTAGTAAGCACATGTGCTTAATATGCCCGCCTGCTACCCGCATGAAGACTAGGGGGAGTTAGATAGTTTCACGAGGTAGTTAGAAGGGGGGGATCGTCCGTTTTATATCACTGTTTTTGCTCTGAGTTGTGGATGGGGCTCGTTGTCTGTTGTCATAAAAGAACATGAAAGTGAAATTGTTTCACCCCTCTTCCTTAATCCTTTTAGGGGGGGGGGGGCTGTCACGATCCCCAGCCGTCTGCTCTGTACATCTCCATGGTGGTATCCTGGAACCAGCACCCCAGACAGTTCCTCCCGGACTCCGAGGGCTGGGAGCGTTGTTCAGCACCTTGGAGAGCGGCTGAGCGTCCTTCCGCCCCATGGAGAGCGGCTGAGACGGAAGTGTCGGCCCGCACCTGAGACTCATTAAGGATCGACACCTGACTCTATTTAAGACTCTTACCAGAGACATTCTAGGAGGCTCAGTATTAGTCTGATTCCTCCACGACGGGTATTAACTTAACTTTGGTCCGTGTTTTGCTGCCTGTCAGCCCGTTGCTTAATACTCTTGCCGTGTCTTGTGTTCAGAGCAGGGGCGTTATTTGAGCTAGTGCCGGTTATTGTAGGCTATTGCTTGTTTACGGATTTTATTTCCTCTCTTCCCTTTTTGGAGGGAGCTGTTTACGTTCACCTTAGCTTAGGCTTTACTTCTTATCCAAGGAATACCTTTGTTGTTTTGGTTTTAATTCCCAGCCGAGGCTGGGCCACCCCTGCTTGGGGTGAGAGAACGTGTGTGTGGTCCTGTTCGGGCCTGTTCCTAATTTTCTGGCCTCTGAAAGCTAAGTAAACTCTGTTACAAAGTTCCTCCTTGCCCTGTTTCCTTCTTTACCCTCCGGTAATCTGTGGTACCATCTTGTGTTGTTCCCCATTTACCTCCTAGACTAGAAAAGGGGGCATAACAGAGATAAACTCGGTTAGTTTCCAGTTTTCCTGCAGCCTGTTCCATGCAGAAGGAGCAGAGTGAACAAAAGCCCTTTTACCCAGTTCAGTGCGAGCAAACGGAACACAGAGTAACAACTGATCGTTTGCACGCAGACTGTGAGAAGTTACACTTCTCCGTGAGATTAAGTTACAGATGTAGTTGGGTAGTAATCCAAGCATGGCCTTGTAAATGAAAGTGTACCAATGTGCCAACCTCCTGGTGGACAAAGAAGGCCATCCCACTCGAGAATACAATTCACAATGATGGGTCAGTGGTCTACAGTTAGTAATAAACCTCAGCGAGGCATGATAAACCACATCAATCTTACCAAGACACTGTGCTGAGGCATTCATATACAAAAGGTCTCCATAATCCAGAATAGACAGAAATGTTGCAGTAACTAGTCGTTTTTTTGCCTCAAAAGAAAAACACAGTTTATTTAGAAAAAAGAAACCCAGTCTGAGTTTGAGTTTCTTTACAAAATTATCTATATGGGGCTTGAAGGAGAGGGAGTCATCGAGCCAGACACCAAGGTATTTGTATGTGTGGACCACCTCTATGATATTTCCCTCCAGAGTGGTCACTGGGGGCATACTTGCAGGTCTTTTTTTAGAGTTTGAAAACAACATTAGTTTAGTCTTGTCAGCATTGAGGACCAATTTTAACTGCAGAAGTGTTTTTTGGACCTCATTAAAAGCTTTCTGTAAGAATTCAACAGCTTTAGTGGGGGATGTTCCAAAACAGTAAATGATTGTGTCATCAGCGTAAAAGTGCATACCGTAAATCCTCTAATATTGGCCTGTATTCCATTACCGGCCGGGTCTCCTATATTAGCCGGTCTCGCTGTCAGCGGGGGTAAATAAAGGCCGGTCTCTAATAGTGGCCGGGGCTACTATTAGAAACAGCGTGTGTGTGTTTTTTTTTTTTTTGGAGATCGACGGTAAAGTGAGCCCTCACTCGATTTTTCGAGGAGCACGTATACCAGGTTTTACGGTAACAGCGGACTAGTGGATCATAATCTCTGGCTGCAAGATGAGCAGAAACAGAACGGAAAATGCTAGTTTGCAGTGATCACTTCATCACAGGTAAGGGCTTACTAAAGGTTTTTATGGCGTTTTATTGAACAGTTATTTAGAAACGCAGCTACATAAACAGCAGGTAAACAGTTTGATACTGTTTTCATGTGTCCTCACCGCAAATAGCTTTTAGAGTGCTAATGTTTTTAGCAGTTAGCTCAGTGTTGTAACGTGGCAGGTAAATAGTTTGATACTGTTTTCATGTGTCCTCACCGCAAATTGCAAACTGTTTACAACACTGAGCTAACTGCTAAAAACATTAGCAGTTAGCTCAGTGTTGTAACGTGGCATTAATACCTTAATAAAATCAAACAAATGAACCAGTACTGTGGATTTAAAAAGGCATAAAACGTTAGTTATGAGTAGATCCTAGCACGTACTCACCGTTAGCATTAGCTATCATTACGAGTTAATTACGTAACTAAAATAGCACATCTCACGAGCATAAACAAGACAACGGTCATTTAAAGCTTCTCCGGATCTCTAAACTGTTAACCAACCTGAAATAAAATAGTTGTAGGCTTTCAGACTCATGAAAGGCTTTTGGTTTGCAGTGTAACATGAGATTTGCCACACGAGATAGTTTGTTGTGTCGATCACTTCAGCGTTGGGTAAATCCTCCAGCATGTATTAAAAGTCCAACTTTTAAAATTAAATGAGTCATAACCTAAAGGAAGATATCGTGTCTGTGCCAGCTCGTTTAGAACACTCACTTTCATCCGTCACGCTGTGTTTTATAGTAGAGCAAAACACTTCCTGTCCACTGTTTGAGTTCAGCGCCAGGGCAGGGTCACGTGAGTGAAACCCACCAATCATCACTATTGATTTGCACGTGAGACTTCAGTCACCGCTCAAATAGACGCAAAATCTTGTTTTTATTCATTCTACTGGTAGTTTATTTTGCTCAAATTGAAATATAGGCCTGCCTCTAATTCTGGCCTCCTTCCAATAAAGGCCTGAACCAGGATGCGCTTGAGTAAATAAAGGCCTGGGCCTGGATTAGAGGATTTACGGTATTAGCATCCGACACATTTTGTCCTATGTTATTAATATACATAATGAACAAGAGGGGTCCCAAAACGGATCCCTGTGGTACTCCCTTGTGGATACTCAAAAATTCAGAGGACAACCCATCACATTTAACACATTGAGTTCTGTCCTTCAAGTAGTCAGTGAACCATGAGATCGCATGTTCAGACAATCCCAAACAAGGAAGCTTATGTTTTAAAACAGCATGGTCTACAGTGTCAAAGGCTTTTGACAGATCAATAAAAAGTGAGGCACAGTACTGCTTTTTATCCAGAGCAACAAGAATGTCATTGATCACCTTTGTGGGTCATTGATCACCTTTGTGGCTGCAGTGATGGTGCTGTGCTTTTTTCTGAAACCTGATTGCAGACTTGAGAGAAGGTCATTTGAATATAAAAAGTCTTTCAATTGTTCACTTACTAGGGTCTCTAGAGTTTTTGCCAGGACACACAGATTAGATATTGGTCTGTAATTTGTTAATAGAGCTGGGTCACCACCTTTTAGTAAAGGAGTCACAAAAGCAGACTTCCAAACTGATGGTATTTGTTTGGTTTTGATAGATAGATTAAAAATAACTGTAAGAGGCTCTGCAATGAAATCAGCAGCCATTTTCAAAAAATAGGGTTCTGTCATGTCTGGGCCAGAGGGTTTTCTGGGATCCAGAGTTCTAATAATTTTATGCACTTGCTCTACAGTAAACGGAATAAAGTTAAAAGAAGCACCAGGGATCATTTTGGAGTCTGTGCAGGGGGACACAGAGGGTGTTCCAGTAGAAGTAGACACTGAACCAGATGAGATAAAATGCTTGTTAAAACAATTTAAAACCTCAGTTTTATCATGCATTGGGACAGAGTCGTTTAGGACAAATTTTGGAAGAGCATGAGAAGTTAAGTTGACAGATAAAGACTTAATCACTTTCCAAAATTTCTGTGGATTATTGAGGTTCTCAGTTGTGATAGATAAGTAATAGTCTGATTTGGCCTTTTTGATGAGAGTAGTACATTTATTTCTTAGTTGTTTAAAGATAGCCCAATCAGAGGGGAGGTTTCCTTTTCTGGCTTTGGCCCATGCCACATTACGCTGATGGATAATATTTGACAGCTCGGGATGAACCAGGGGTTTACTCGTCCTTTGATTCTGAGTTTCCTGAAGGGGGCGTGCTTATTTACAATTTCAATGAAAGTCTCTTTGAAGAATGCCCATGCTAGCTCGACATCTGGTAACAAATCTATTTGCCTCCAATTAACCAAGGACAAATCCTTATGAAAAGCTTGTTCACTGAATTGTTTAAAATTTCTCTTGCAGATGATGCGTGATTTGGATTTAAGCATTTTAGTGCTCCTGCAAGTGGCAACAACACAATGATCACTCAAGTCACTGCAGAAAACGCCTAATGATGAGAATTTATGAGGGACATTTGTTAAAATTAAATCAATCAAGGTGGACTTGTCAGGATTCTTAAGATTGGGTCTTGTGGGTTGGTTGACCAACTGGCTGAGATTAATGGAGTCACAGAAGCTTTTGAATTCATCTGAAACTGCATTTTGCCAGTCCCAGTTGAAATCACCAGCCAGTAGGAGTTCGTTATAATTTAATTTGGACAGGAGATGCTTTAAGGATGATAATGCCTCCTTGGAAGCCGATGGAGGCCTATAGCACCCAGCAACAGTTATAGAAAGTGATTTGGCAATTTCTACATTTAAGGCCAAAAACTCCATTTGTTTGCAGATAGACTCAGACAAATCCTCTTCATGCATGACAACGTACCATCTCATGCTGCAAGGAATACCTCTGCATCAATAGCTGCTATGGGGATAAAAGGAGAGAAAGTCATGGTGTAGTCTCCATCCTCCCCGGACCTCAGTCTAATTGAGAATCTTTGGAGCATCCTCAAGCTAAAGATCTATGAGGGTGGGAGGCAGTTTCCATCCAAACAGCAGCTCTGGGAGGCTGTTCTGACAACTTGCAAACAAATTCAAGTAGAAACAGTCTACCAGCTCCGGTGGCCTAGTGGTAGAGTGTCCGCCCCGGGACTGGGAGATCAGGGTTCGATTCCCGGTCGGGTCATAGGACCCAATGCCTCCTCGCTTGACACTCAGCACTAAGGGGTTGGATTGGGGGGTTAAACCACCAAATAGTTCCCGAGTGCGGCCACAGCTGCAGCTCACCGCTCCCCACCATGGGGATGGGTCAAATGCGGAGATGTAATTTCACCATTGTGTGATGATGACTTGGGACTTTAACTTTAAAACTCACAAGTTCAATGGATGCAAGAATTGTGAAGCTGCTAGCAAATAAGGGTCCTATGTCAGAATGTAACATGAGCTGTTAAAACATTTAAAAAGTTAAAATTAGGGATGAGCCGGATACTCGTTTCAGACAAGTATCCGGTACGGATAATGCATTTTTGATGAGTACCAGTGGCGGCCGGTGACTTTTGTTTTGGGTGGGGCGCTAACCACATATCACCACTAGGGGACGCAAAATTACCATTGATTCTTAAGCATCAGCGTCACACAACTGACGGTCACAGTAGCGCTTCCGGCAACAAAGTTGTTCAGAAGCTTTTTGAATATATTAAGCATGTTTTTGACAAAAACATTCATCCATTCACCCATATATTACACAAACTGCACACACGCTTAAGGGGACTAGGCTAAATCTAATCAATAGAATCCACTTTCTACAAACAGAACACCCATAAGCTGTAAATAAACGTGAGGCCGTAAAATAGACGCTACACGTATCCAGAAAAACACACAGTGACACAACGCAAGATATTCACAGAAGCAGCCGGCGTTTAGATTAAAGCCCAGACTCACAAACAAGAAGTACCACTTAGTTCAAACCGTATGGAGCGGTGCTAGCCGCTAACGAGGCAGCATGCTGTTTCCTGAAGCCAAAAGCTAAAATGAGGCTTACCTGCAGGTTATGGCCATAATCCGTGTGGTGTAGTAAAAATAATCCACTCGGTTCGTGAAATTCTACATCCCAACGTAAAAGCTTAGCTGATCAGACTGTTTGCTGGCATTGTTTTGCCAAAGACTATATAAGAGTTT
>SSNS01000578.1:278425-294651 GCA_006937985.1 Aphyosemion australe
GCATTCATCATTTTCCTGTTTACGTGGATTCTCTCCCTGTGATTGGTTAACACGAAAGCCAGCCAGCTGAAAAAAACTCAACAACAAGCAATTCGATTGGCTCAGGTTTCACACATTGGAACCTACTAGTAGCGTTTGCTACGTCAGGTTTTGAAGCAATTAACTTTATTTGTCACTGATGATTTCACAATTATAGCAAAGATGGCTAAAAGGTTGGACAACAAAAAATATTCAGTGGAAGTAGTGTGTTGCTGCCGTGACAAATTGGCACAGATGGAGCCACACTGTGCCAGCCTGTGGAAAGTTTTCCCCTCAGGGCGGGGTGAACAACCTGACCAATCAGCGATCTCCTCCCCGTGTTCTGAGCAGAATTCACCCTGTGAGGCGGCGACGATCGCTAAAAGATGCGACCAACCGCTCTCCTATTCTTTCTCGTTGTGGACGGTTTGGGGACCCACTGCACATGCGCCAGATGGCCCATATTAAGTCAATGGTAAAGATTGCTGCGCCCGCGAGAGGACACGTGACAAGTACGTCGACGATTCGGCCGTGTTAAAAGTTAAAAAAAACATTATTAAACACAGATTACACACTGCACTTAGTCCATATGGTGTTTATAGATCGTTTAGTTTACTTTTTATGTTTTTTTAAATATATTTTGTGATTCCTATCTTCTTCTTCTCCTTCCTGTGAGTGGTGGGGCGGCGCCCTAGCGCCCCCTATGGACGAGCCGCCACTGATGAGTACGAATATTAAACGAGTAAAATTCATGATTATCTGTGTTCGGGTGGAAGAAGAATCCTCATTGGGTAACTGACTGTCTTTACGCTCTGTGATTGGCCAGTCACACAGAGCGCCCGCCCCTCCCTACAGACAAAACCATCTCTGCCGCACCGGGAGGCAGCTGTGCTGCTCCGCTCACACACGACAGTGACTGAGGCCTTTGTGTAGCTCTCTCTCGTCACGTTGCTTCAGTAATCTGTACTCCCTTCTTCAGCTCGCCTCTTTTTCAGTTTGTGTAACATTTAAAGTTACTTGTTTCGTAGCGGTGCATTTGACAAGAGAGCTGAAAACGGCTCGTATCGCGTTGGTCTCTCTCTCTCTCTCTCTCTCTCACACACAGACATGCGTGCACACACACACACCGTAACATTGTTTTGTTTAACTGTGTGTGGGGGAAAAAATGCCAAGAACTTTAGAAAAAAATTGTTTGATCATAAAATAAAAAAAAAATTAAATTAAAAAGTTGTGTCTTATTCTAGTATGAGTTCAGTTATATTCATTCATGCACTTTAGTATTCATGTTTGTTCTGTAATAGTTCCTTTACTATTGTGATCAAAAACACTGAATCTGAGTTCTGAGGCTGATCTGTAAATAGTTTTCAAATAAACAATACATATAGCAACTTGTGATCAATCCATATCAACTTCAGACTTAAAATAATGTACCGAGTTAAACCACACCCACTTCTGGTTGAACCACGCCCACTTCCGGGTTAGGCCCCACCCACTCCGAGTACAGATACAGATACAGATCATTTAGATGGTTGAACAGATACAGATAGTGGTGTACTCGCTCATCCCTAGTTAAAATGCTGTAAAAGTGTGATTCAAACAGCTTTTGATTCCACTAAATATGCTGCAAACACAACAAATGACCATTTTCAGTTCTTTACAACTTCTAAAGTGTTTTGAAGCTTCCTGTGCCTAATAATGTGGAACAGTTCAGTGTAAGTTAGTTATTTAAAGGAAAACTACTGTTATCATTAGGGGACTGGTTCAATAACATTTGAGTTGCACTCTTCACAGTTGATGACATGAGAATTATTTTGACTGTTGTTCACATCAATTACTTAGATTATTGAGACATAAATCATTTGCATAATCATTTGGAACAGGGTGTAATCAAAACACTGAGGTTAAACAGCAATAATCTTAACGCCATCCTATGGCAAAAAACAGATTCAGTCTACAATCAAGCCTTCAACAGAGGCCGCTTCAGCATCCAGCAAGAACATGACATGGACTGCATCCACTGTTAAGGTCCCATCAAATCAAAACAGAATGCCATAACAAAGCCTGACCTGTACATCAGGTGCACCGTGCTGGCAGAAGCTCCAAAGTGATCAATTATCCGACCTGGTGGTGATGTTTCTCTTCACATACTCCATGGCAGATTCTGAGTCAGTGAATATTTTATCCACTCCATCATGTGACATGGAGTCTCACAGGAAAAAGCAGACAGTACCTCACACCCCGTTGACAGCAAAGGAGCCTCCTCATGTCAGTAAACACCGCCCTGGCCCTGGCCACCTTTGCTGTGTAATCTGGGAAGACTGCAATCGATGATCCAATGTAACAAAGCAGGCCACAGGTACAGGTGAGAATCTCCATGCAGTCCTGATAGTAATAAAACTTAGCCACAATGGATCGTATGGGTCATGGCCTATTACTCACCTGTTTTCCTGCTCAATGGAATCAATCTACCTTTGGTTCGTTTTCCAGCTGCAAAATCTCCTTTAACATTTTAGCCACTGCTGCAGTTGTGCTGGACTCTGGTTCCTCAGGTATTCCAATGATCTGAGCATTACATCTCCGTAAGGGGCCCTCCAAATCTTCATATTTCCACTGTAGCTCGGGGAGTTCCTTCCTTAGCTCTCCTACCATGCTCTGAAGAGAGCCAACCTTGTCCGACAGGCTGGACAAACTGTCCTCCATCTTCATAACTCTCGATCTGACCCACTTGACATCCGAGCGGAGCGCCGCTGAAGGCTCTGTAATTCCGCCTTCATCGCCCTCAGCTCTCCTTTAATAAAAGCAAAATCCTCTGCAAGGGGTTCCTTCATTTCTGAACACTGCCAGGATGTCGGACTTCAGGGTTTGAAGCATTTCAGCCCTAAGCTCTGACATGTCTGCGCTGCCAGGGCCAGACTTTGGCTGGGGGGAGCTGGCAGCTCTGGCTGGAACCGGATTATCCTGGTTCGAGGAAGTATTTCTGCTTTTCTTGGAGTTTGCTGTAATTTCTCCAAAACTCAAATTTAATAAAACTTGCCGGTTCCACAAAAAAGTGCCAGGTGTTGAGCTTTGACGCAAAAGTTTAGCAAAAAAACATTTTTAAATGAACAAGACGTTGAGAACCCCCAACACATCTTACTCCTCCGCCATCTTGGCTCCTCCTCTGTATCTGCGCTCTTTGAAAAATATTAGTTAAGAGATTTGAACCTGCTGCTGTGTTTGGTCAGGGTCTTCAGGTTTGGTACATATATTTAAAAAAAAACATACAGTTTGAATGATAAATTCATTTCCAACAGTTATATTTGGATCACCTACCCCAGGACTTTGGCACAATCATCGTAGTATTTCATTGAGTTTTTCACAAAGCTGAAGCCATTCACATCACAAACGTAGGAGTGGCCATTGGCTCTGAGCAGATCAAATCCACAAACTGTTTGCTAGAAGGAAAAAAAAACAGATTAATGTGAGGGTAAGCATATCATGAGAACAGGCTTGAGATTACAAGATATACAGATGTTTGTTTTTGGTCCGTGATAGCGGACCAGGGCTGGCTGCAGCTCGATCGGAACCGGTCCCGCCCAAAACTTCCTAGTTCTTTTACTCACAGGGGAGAGACGCTCAGGGGAGCACTTCAACTATTTCAACTATGGCAACTCAATTTGACTTTTACACAACAGTACTTTAATAAGAACGATGAGGCAGTGATTCAGTTGAACTTGGTTTATATATAAACAGCAGAGAAAATGGTACAAACATAAAAACACAAAATAACAGGACAGGACACTGGGACGTCCAAAAAGTGACTCAGCATCTGCTGACATAATCTAATAACCCTCTCCTGGGCCCCCCACCTCTGCCATCTTGGCAGTCCCTGAGTGAATAAGAAATCAGGCTACGGGTGTGACGTGGCTGCGTCTGATATAAAGTGATTGTGGAAAGAGATCAAGGCAATTTCAGCCAGTTTTAACCAGCCTTCAAAACTCAGATAGAAACCTGGAACAGTGTGACCCTGGTCAGATATCACACAAATAATTCAACACAGAGCTGTACAGAACAGCTGAAATGACTGCTTTGTGAAAATTATTATTTTAAATGAAAATGGGTAAAGAGAAGTCACCCCCAAATTAAATGTTTTCCTGATAAACTATAAATGAGAGACTAATAGAGTTGTAGACATGTAGTCATTATCCATCCATCCATCCATCCATCCATCGTCTTCCGCTTATCCGGAGTCGGGTTGTGGGGGCAGCAGCCTAAGGAGAGAGGCCCAGACTTCCCTCTCCCCAGCCACTTGGGCCAGCTCTTCCAGGGGGATCCCAAGGTGTTCCCTGGTCAGCCGAGAGACATAGTCTCTCCAGAATTTCCTGGGTCTTCCATTGGGTCTCCTCCCGGTTTGACGTGCCTGGAAAACCTCACCAGGGAGGCGTCCAGGAGGCATCCTAACTAGATGCCCGATCCACCTCAACTGGCTCCTCTCGATGTGGAGGAGCAGCGGATCTACTCCAAGCCCCTCCCAGATGACCGAGCTTCTCACCCTATCTCTAAGGGAGAGCCCAGACACCCTGCAGAGAAAACTCATTTCGGCCGCTTGTATCCACGATCTCGTTCTTTCGGTCACTACCCAAAGCTCGTGACCATAGGTGAGGGTAGGAACGTAGAGTGACCAGTAAATCAAGACCTTTGCCTTCTGGCTCAGCTCTCTCTTCACCACAACAGACCGGTACAACGCCCGCAAGCTGGAGATCACGTTCTGATGAAGCCAACAGGACCACATCATCTGCAAAAAGCAGAGACCTGATCCTTAGGCCACCAAAACGGATCCCCTCACCACCTTGGCTGCACCTAGAATTCCTGTCCATAAAAGTTATGAACAGAGTCATTGACAAAGGGCAGCCTTGGCGGAGTCCAACTCTCACCGGAAACGAGCCCGACTTACTGCCGGCAATGCGGACCAAGCTCTGACACTGGTCGTACAGGGACCTAACAGCCCGTATCAAGGGGCCTGGTACCCCATACTCCCACCTGGTACCCCATACTCCCAGACTACCCCCCACAGGTCCCCCCGAGGGACGCGGTTGAACGCCTTCTCCAAATCCACAAAACAGATGTAGATTGGTTGAGCAAACTCCCACACACCCTCCAGGAGCCCCCCAAGGGTATAGAGCTAGTCCAGTGTTCCACGGCCAGAACGAAAACTACATTGCTCATCCTGGATCCGAGTTTCGACAATCCGACGGACCCTCCACTCCAGAACCCCCAAACAGACCTTACCAGGGAGGTTCAGGAGTGTGATCCCCCTGTAGTTAGAACTAGAGATGCACCAATCAGGATTTTGAGGGCCGATCACCGATCACCAAAAGCAGTATTTGCCGATCCCGATATTACCGATCACAGCATCAAATCCATAAATTCTTCAATATTGTTTTCTCATGTACGCAACATTTCCATTGTATTATTAGTATAAAAAGTAGGAGATGAGAAAGTATTATTGACCACTGTTTTATTGCAGGCTGAGGCCATGTGCAATATTTAACACTCTACAGACTCTTAGAGACAACTTGGACTCAGCTTAAGTGTAGCTTAAATAGTGCAAGAAAGCAAAAGAAAATTTCGAATTTGTGTTGAGATTTTTTAAAATTAAATTATTATTATTCATCATCATCACCACCACCACCAGCACCATCATAACAGTTGCCGTAATGATATAAGAGTAATGTTATGTGTTAGTTTTATTTTGAAGGGCAGTTCAGCGGCTAGAAAAGGTTGCTGTTTCCGGTTCCAGGTCAGCGGCTGTTATGCTATGCTAAGAAAAGCCGCCCAGTTCTGAACTGTTCTGTGGATAAATGGAGAAGTTGTAAGCCGTGGGTTACGGCCGACAGTAGCCTGAATAAAAGACCCCTAAACGAGTGCCCTGAGAGAGTCAGAGTCGTTACGTTAATAGCTTTATTTATTTATTTATTTCCCGTAGCGGATCATGCTAGCGAGCGGAACTCGGCGTCGTCCACCACAGAGAAAGGTTGCTCGTCTAACATGATGACTTTAATTACTTTTCAGGTTACACCCCCGTCAATGTGTGTGCGTGACTCCACAGTCAAGCTGACGGAGAAGTATAAATTAGGCTTTAGTTGCCCATTTTTCGGACGGTGACGCTCATACAGACGAGTGGTGAGTGCAGCTGTGTGTGTCTGACTGCTGCCGCTCCGACTCCGAGTGTCTTTTCATTTCTACAGGGAGACATGAAAACTCACCTCACTCCCCCAGAGTTTGCTCTTTCAAAGTCTTATTAAATTCGCTGTGTTGACTCATTTTAAAGAGCTTCCCCCGCTCGTTTACATCACTCTCACAGACGGAGTAAAAGTTAGTTTTACATATTTACCGCTGTGCGCATGCGGGCGAGGGAGGCGTTCAGCCTAAAATCATCAGTGTGGCGCCATCTTCAGGTTAAAACTTTTCACTTCACTGAATTGGAATCAGCCATGGCCAATGATATCTTGTAACGCTAGCCAGTATTGTATTGTGTCAGTGATACTCAGGGTTTCTGCATAAATCAGCTAAACAAATTTAAAGAGGACCTAGAATGTAAAACAACATTTTCCTTGTTGAATAAAGACAGCTTGGGTGGTCAAAAGTAGCATGCCAGAAATTCAAAGCCATGCGTGACCTACTTTTTATGTAAATTAGAAAGTTGAAAAAGGCGAGAAAACACTCCTCGTCTGAGCAAGCCTTCCTTAATGTTTTGAAAAGGTTCTCTGTGCTACTGAGGATGTGTTATACACTGCTCACAAAAATTAAAGGAACACTTTTTTATTGGGCCTGGCATGAAATCAATGAAAACTGTCTGATAATTTTCTGGTTGATTCAGCAGCTGAGGGCATTGTTAATCACTTTCAGCTGTATTGGTGTTCATGGACTTAACGACAGGTGCACTAAAGTGGCAACAATTACAAAACCCTCAAAACAGGACTGGTTTAACATGTGGAGGTCATTTCAAGTTTCTCCCTCTTGATCTTTTTTGGCTGGTTTTCCACTCGTGCTAGTTTTGGCTTGAGTAAATATCTCTACTGGCAGCATGAGGTGATTCCTTAACCCTACAGAAGTTGCACAGGTTGTCCAACTTCTCCAGGATGGTACATCCACACGTGCTGCAGCAAGAAGGTTTAATGTGTCTCCCAGCACAATCTCCAGAACATGGAGGAGATTTCAGGAGACTGGCGGTTATTCTCGGAGAGCTGGACAGGGCCGTAGAAGGTCCACAACCCATCAGCAGGACCGATACCTGCTCCTTTGTGCAAGGCGGAACAGGCTGAGCACTGCTCGTGCCCTACAGAATGACCTCCAGAGGGCCACTGGTGTGAATGTCTCTACCCAAACAATCAGGAACAGACTTCATGAAGATGGCCTGAGGGCCCGACGTCCTGTAGTGGGCCCTGTGCTCACTGCCCAGCACCGTAGAGCTCCACTGGCATTTGCTCAAGAACACCAGAATTGGCAAGTCCGCCACTGGCGCCCTGTACTTTTTACAGACGAGAGCAGGTTCACCCTGAGCACCTGTGATAGACGTGAAAGAGTCTGGAGAAGACAAGGAGAACGTTATGCTGCCTGCAACGTCGTTCAACATGACAGGTTTGGTGGTGGGTCAGTGATGGTCTGGGGAGGCATATCCATGGAGGGACGCACAGACCTCTACTGCCTAGGAAATGGTGCTCTGACTGCCATAAGGTATCCAGATGAAATCCTTGAACCCTTTGTCAGACCCTACGCTGATGCAGTAGGTCCTGGTTTTCTCCTAATGCACGACAATGCCCGGCCTCATGTGGCAAGAGTATGCAGGCAGTACCTGGAGGATGAAGGAATTGAAACAATTGAATGGCCTTCACGATCCCCTGACTTAAACCCAATAGAACATCTGTGGGGCATTATGTTTGGGTCCATTAGGCGGCGCCAGGTTGCTCCTCAGACTGTACAAGAGCTCAGGGATGCCCTCACACAGATCTGGGAGGAAATGCCACAAGACACCATCCGTTGTCTCATTAGGAGCATGCCCCGACGTTGTCAAGCATGCACACAAGCTCGTGGGGGCCACACAAGATACTGAAAAGCATTTTGAGTTGCAGAAATGAAGTTTTTGAAATAATGGACTAGCCTGCCACATCTTCATTTCACTCTGATTTTAGGGTGTCTACACAATTGAGCCCTCTGTAGGCTGAAAACCTTTATTTCCATTAAAAGACTTGGCATCCTTTTGTTCCTAAGACATTGCCCTGTCGTTATTTGTATAGATATCCAACTTCACATTGAGATCTGATGTATCTAATGTGTTTCTTTAAAGTGTTCCTTTCATTTTTGTGAGCAGTGTATTACAAGTGGACACTCACACAACGTGTCCATCTGTATTTAGATTAAAAAAAATATCATTTAACAATAAAAAGCTTTTTATTCTCTATGCCACTGAAGGCTGTGTTAGAAATATGTGCAGCTCATTAAAAAGGAGAGGTCACTAATGTAAACAAAAGCCTGAGTTCAGAGGAGAGACACCTTCAGAATTATGGCCTTCAAGCTTGGGGCTTTTGCTTCTTATCAGGGCTACTCTTACAAAATGGGTTCGACCACTCACTGTTTTTCTTTGAGTTTTCTCTGCAGACAATGTTTAATATGATTATGTTTAATATGACCTTCAAGAGGTTTCCACCCCTACCATGGTTTGCTACCATACAATAGAAATGCATAAGTCATTATTATCAGGCCACCTCTAATGCCAGGACCACACTGTGTTTTTTGGCCGTCTCACAGGACTGCTCATGTCACACTGTGAGAACTCCAGAAAGGTGGCACACTGTGCGACGCAAGATTTCAGTGAGCCAGACTGCACAACGTCTCGCTCCAGCAGGACACGCTACGTCATGAGCGCACCCCCGAAAAGCACACGTCACTAAAGCTATAAACAAAAAGCTGAAAATAGAAAAAAGCACCAACGTTAACAATTCTTTTTAGTGTCAGCTCATGACCCAGCTCATTTAATTGATCTGCTACATATTTTCAAAACCCTCGCTTTGGCCTCAGACTCCAGCTGTGCATCTTCTTTTCCCGTCTTCCAGCTAAACAGCTGATCTGTCTGCTGGACATCCATCCTTCTCATCCTCCTTTATACATAAAACCACTAAACTACAGAGAAGTAACAATCTGTCACAGATCGCTCCAATATCTAAAGTTTTGTCCTCGATGTGTGTCTCATTGTTTACTTTGCTCCTTTTTCACACCCGCTGTCGCTCACTCTCACACAGCCTTCCTGTCTATCAGCAACAAAATGCTACTGAACCCATCCTTATCGGTTGAATATGTGAGATTTCCACTAACAGCAAATAGATCTTGTGATCTCGAGTGTTTTATTTTTTATGTTCATGAGCGACGATAAAGTGAGCAGTCACTCCATTTTTCGAGGCGCACACATACAAAGTTTTATGGAAACAGCAGTAGTGAACCTTTTCAAAATAAAAGGCAGTCTCTGAAATGTGGTTTCTGACTGATGATTTAAATAAAGAACATTAAAAATGGACTAAAAAAGTAATCTACTAATACTTTATAGCCATTTTAACTGGTATTTCCAAATGAAAGAATATTGAAAGAATATTATAAATGCCTAAGAAAAGTGTTTACAGCCCATTTTATAAATGTTATTCTGTGAGTCCTGGGTGATTACTCTATTACAAGCATACCACTGCTGGAAATTTCTGTGAAACTTTAATTAACAGCTAGTTTTTTAATTTATACATTAAGGATGCAAAAACGTGGAAAGCATAAAGAAATTTGGAAAAATTAAAAGTATATCCTGTATGTTCAATAAAATATAGTACACCACCTCTAGTTCATGTAAAAAAAAAAAAGGTTCATCCAAATCTGATGTGGAATTTCAAAATAAAAGCCCTTTGAAAATTGATAAAAGGATCTTATTGTCAAATCATTGGTAAATGGTAAATGGCCTGTATTTGTATAGCACTTTTTTAGGGTTCTACAACCCCCCAAAGTGCTTCACAACACAATCAGTCATCCACCCATTCACACACACATTCACACGCTGGTGGATGAGCTACAATGTAGCTACAGCTGCCCTGGGGCACACTGACGGAGGCGAGGCTGCCGATCACTGGCACCACCGGTCCCTCCGACCACCACCAGCAGGCAAGGCGGGTTAAGTGTCTTGCCCAAGGACACAACGACAGCGACAGACTGAGCGGGACGCGAACCTGCGACCTTCCGACTGCAAGGCGGCCACTTAACTCCTCTGCCACCATCGCCCTATCATTGACAATAAGACCACAAGATGCAGGTACCGGAACAGGAGGGATCTTTTTAAAAACTTCAAGAAAACCAGCAGCCACTTCAGGTGTGAGATGACGTTTCCTTACAGTTCTCACAGAGGGCTCCCGCTGGATAGAACAGGTGATGTTTAAAAACACACAGCAGTGGACAGAGACAGCCAAGTCAACAACAGAGGACACACTGGTGGACAGGCCATGCGTGATGACCAAGTCCAGGGTGTGTCCTCTGTTGTGAGATTATCCACATGTAGATTAAAATCACCAGCTAAAATGATCCTTTCAAAGGAGTTGTACAGAATTGATAAAAACTCTGAAAATTCTTGAATAAAAAGTGCACTCTGTTTAGGAGGCCTATAAAATGTGACACATAAAATCTGACGAGTGCTAAAACAATTGCTGTATATTCAAAGGTGTTAAAATGATCAAATAAAACAGGTGTGGCAGAAAGTGTCCAACTTATAAAAGCAGTACCGCCTCCCCTTTTGCTACTGCTCGTCGAATAAATGAAATTAAAATTTGGCGGGGAGGCCTCTGTGAGAAAAGCAGGTGCATCTGTACTCAGCCACGTTTCTGTTAAAAGCAAACAATGAAGTTTATGATCTAAAATCAGGACATTTATTTAAAAAGTTTTGTTCAACAGAGAGCGAACATTTAAAAGAGCCATATTAACAGTGACTGGTGATGGAGTGACTGTATTACTTACTGAGAGTGGGACTTTTGGTAATTGCTTAGTGGCATTTTTTCCTTTTATGATTGGTTGTCAGCTCTCTGCTGATAATGACAGGTATGAATGAGTGTATGGCAAGGTCCAAGTCCGATATGTGAGTGACTGTTAAAATCAGAGCTGGGTTCGTAGGAGAAGGGACCCGCTGCACATCAGGATGTGGGGGCAAATGCGGCAGATAATAAAGCTAAGTTTGACAAACACAGTTGTGTCTCTCCATTTCATGACAGACAGACAGACAGACAGACTGTTTTAGAATAAAAACAGAAATTCGTCTTTGACATGGCAAAAAAATAAAATAAAATAATAACTAGATAAATTGCATATCTTGCAGAAATGCGTTTGAATGCTTTATTGCTGAATATGATAGCTGAAACTGCTGAATTGAAGCTAAAACTAAGCTTAATTGTCAAAATGTGCTGAATGTATTTGAAGTTTTAGGAGCAAAAACTGCTAAAAAGTTTTAAAAAGCCCAAAAAGTAGAGAATAGAGAAAAAAATCCTAAACAGCAGAAAACTGAAATCTTTAAACATAGTTTAAAAAACTGAGTAGCTAAAATGTTTAAACAGCTCATATTTGAGTATAAGTAGTTACATTTTCACAATTAGTTGAATTGTGAAATTAGCAGGATATGCTGAATTTTGAAACTGACAGCTGAGTAGCTGAACTGAAATAAGCAGTTTTCTGCTGCGAAATTTTAGCGTAATTGTAAAAATGAGCTGAAAATATTTAAAGATTTAGGAGCAAAAAATCACTAACAAGTGTATTAAAGCCAAATAAGTAAGTGGAGAAAAGAGAAAAAAATTCTAAACAGCAGAAAACTGAAATCTCAGTACACAGTTTAAAAAACTGGACAGCTGAAATGTGTAAACAGCTGGTATTTGAGTAGTAATAGTTTAATAGTTACATTTTCACAATTAGCAGAACTGTGAATTTAGCAGCTGAAACTGATAGATGAACATGCCTTAGAACTGAAGTGAAGTTGAAAATGAGTTCAATTGTCAAAGTTAGCAGAATGAGATAAAAAAAAAACTGTTAGAAAGAGCAGAAATTAAACTTTAAGGTTTCAAAACTTTCTCAGCGAATCAAAGACCAGGGACGGTGGACGGCTGGTTTCCTGAGTCCAAGCTGATCGATTTGGTGTATAACATGTCTGGGTGCGTATTTCTGTTAACTTGGAAGAAGCTTGAACTCTCTCGGCCAATCAGAGAGCAGGGCTAGGGGATGGCTGGTTTCCTGAGACCAAGCCGATCAGTTTGATGTATAATATGTGTGGGTGCGTATTTCTGTTAACCAAGAAGAAGCTTGAACTCTCTCAGCCAATCAGAGAGCAGTGAAGGGGGGTGGGGGGCATTGGGTTCCTTAGACCAAGCTGAACAATTTGATGTATAATATGTGTGGGTGTGTATATCTGTATAGCCAGAAAAAAATTTGAAAACTCTCAGCCAATCAGGGAGAGAGGGGGGACGGGGGTGGAAAGCGAGAGAGAGAGAGAGAGAGAGAGGAGTAGGGAGGAAGGGCTGGAGAGAGAAAGAGTGAGGGACAGAGAGAGTTAGAGAGAGAGAGAGAGGAAGACAGACAGAGAGAAAGAGACAGGCTGAGAGAGAGAGAGAGAGAAAGAGAGAAAGAGAAAGTGAGAGAGAGAAAGGGAGGCATAGGGACAGAGAGAAAGAGAGAGAGAGGAAGACAGAGAGAGAGAGAAAGAGAGACAGACTGAGAGAGAGAGAGAAAGAGAGAAAGAGAAAAAAGAGAGAAAGAGAGAGAGAGAGAAAGAGAGACAGACTGAGAGAGAGAGAGAGAGAGAGAGAGAGAGAGAGAGAGAGAGAGAGAGAGAGAGAGAGAGAGAGAGAGAGAGAGAGAGAGAGAGAGAGGGAGTATTTATTCTGGTGTTGGTTCTGATCCTGGTTCTGGTCTTAAATCAGATGCTGGTTCTGATAATGGTTTGCTGAAACAAGCAGACAGGCTCCAGTAGGATTGTACTTAAAATAGCTTTTCTGTATATCTGCTCTCAGACAGTAAAATAGCGGGAAAGTCTGAACCAATCAGAAAGCTCCATTATCACACCACTGCTCTGCTGCTGACGCAGCAGGCAGGCCCTTTAATGAGGAAGGCTTTCGATCTGTGCTTCAAATGTCCGATCAGAGGCCTCCAACATCTCATCACCATTCGAAAAGTATAGCACCGATTTGAAAAATTCCAAAAGCGTCAGCATCAGAAGGCTTTGGTGGTGCTATATTTAATTTTTTGTGTGCCTACCTAGAATATTTGTAGGAGAAATGATTAGATCATTTCTACTGTCTGGAGCAGAAAATGCCTGTTTTTTATGGGAGGAAAATGTGGCTGAATCCTCCTTCTGACGCTTGTAACTCAAGAACCGTGACAGATACAGCTAAAACAAAGACATCCCATCGAAGCTGACAAAAAAACCTTCTGTTTTTGAAAAGAATTACACATGAACTATAAAAGATGTGGTCGTAGCAGATTTTTCTTTAGAGAAAGTCATCGGAGACTGCAGCTGATCAATGGGAGAAAATCTGGCTCACTCCTCCTTCTGAGGCTCGTAGCGCCCAAACCGTGACAGCTACAGCTAAACCAAAGACATCCCATCAAACCTGACAAACGAATCTACTGTTTTTGGAAAAATTAAGAATGAACTCTAAAAGATATGGTCGTAGCAGAATTTTCTTTAGAGAAATTGTCTCAAACTGGCGATTTCATGATCTGCAGCTCCAAACGTCAAATTGCAGGCCTCGAAGGTCTCATCACCATTCGAAAAGTATTACACCGATTCGAAAAATTCCAAAACCGTCAGCGGCCGAAGGCTTTGATGGTGCTCTGTGTGAATTTTTGTGTGCCTATCTTTAATATTGTAGGAGATATGACGAGTAGAGTTTAGCTCTCAGACAGCAATCGAAGCACCTGAGCTGAGAATCATTTGTATGGCCGCCAATGGGAGAAAATCTGGCACTATCGGCCTTCTGAGGCTCGTAGCGCCCGCACCGTGACACCTACAGCTAAAATGAAGACATCCTATCGAAGCTGACAAAAAAACCTACTGTTTTTGAGAAAATTGTTTGAGTAGCAAAAACGATGTGGGTGTAGTAAACATCTGTTTGCAGAAAAAGTGACCTTGAAATGTCAGAGTGCGGAATGTTCAGCTCAGAGTGGAGAGGACAGATTTTAATAAACTAGAAACCTCAAAACTAGTTAACACTACGACCACAATATTTCGAGTACGTCCATAAATTATACATCAAAACGGAGGAAAATCCGTCAGCTTTCATCCAGCGCAAGTCTCATTTCTGTCGGTTCTACGGTTCTCTCAGGACACTGTCTGAAGTCGAGCAAAGTCGGTTTTCGGCCCTATTCTTTTGAATGGGGGACGGAGGAGAAAATCCTGAAATTTAAAAATCGTACCTCAAGTTTAACCTGTGATTATAGAAAAACCGTAAAAGATATCAAGAAGCTGAAAAAATTTGACATAGTTGAACTTCTTTTGAGTTTGTTAAAAGTTGAATGAAGTCTCTAGGTTGAAGTTAACCCTGGCAAGTAAGAGGTCAAAAAGATGAACGATTTTGTGAAAAATTGAGCGATTTTAAGCATTTTCCATTCATTTCAATGGGCTGAAAAATCGCAGAAAAAGCTGAATAAATCGGAAATGGTTGAAGATATCGATACCAAGAGATATAGCCAGAAAGAGCTGAACGAGCTGAACGGTTTGATACCAAATTTGCTGAAATAGCTGAAAAACTGTAGGAGATACAGTTCAAAAAACGTACGGAAACTGAAAAAGTTAGACGAGGAGAAAAACAATAGTTTGAATGCTTTAACAAGCATTCAAACTAATAATAAAGAGAAACAGGAAAACAATAGCTTGAATGCTTAACAGCATTCAAACTAATAATATTAATAGGTTATTTGCTGTTTGAGTTTTATGTGTGATGTTTTTGGTTGTTTTTCATATA
Source organism: Aphyosemion australe (assembly GCA_006937985.1). Taxonomy (NCBI): domain Eukaryota; kingdom Metazoa; phylum Chordata; class Actinopteri; order Cyprinodontiformes; family Nothobranchiidae; genus Aphyosemion; species Aphyosemion australe. The sequence continues at coordinate 293,446 of SSNS01000578.1, forward strand.
CTAGAGATGGTTAATATCCATCACTCTCAGTTTTTCAGGTTTGTTTGTTTATTAAGATCCCCATTAGCTGCTGTAAAACAGCTGCTATTCTTCCTGGGGTCTCCTTTTTAGTAATCATCAAACAATTTGTTATACATTAACATACTGTACACACAAGTTATTCACACACACAAACGCACTCACATACAACCTACATAAACATACAACCCCCCCCCCAAAAACTCAATATGTAAAGCCCAAAAATAAAATCTATACATTAACCTCAAAACACAATTTACCTCCACACACCTTTCTTTGATAGATGTAGATACTCATAAGTAAACATATATAGACATATACACATATACAATACATACATCTATACTTATCCAAGGGTATCCAAGGGTAGGTACTGGTAATTAAGACACTTTGTTATGTCTAATTCTGACTGTTTACCCTTATGCCTCTCTTGGACCCTTATTGATGAGACAGTCGACAGTTTCCAAGAAAGTTTTGAGCAGGCATTATACCCTGCTCAGGTCACACCATCGGACTAATCTGGATGTTTTTAAAAATGTAACGGGAATTGGACCTAGTTTTTGGATTGTCGGATTTGGTCTGGCACAAGGTTAACTTTATTTAAGTCATAATATGCCTCCTTTAAAGACAAATTAATCTTACTGTATGTAAAGTTGTGACTGATGAAAGCAATAAAACATTCTCAGGAAGGTTACCAATGACTGTGAAATGTGTTGTGTTATGTGGACTAATAAGAAAAAGCGGTAACACTTTACAATAATGTTCCCAAAATCAGCTTACCTACTGAGTAACTAATGATGAACGAATCAGGATCTAATGATAGTTACTCAGTAGGTAAGCCGATTTTGGGAACACTATTGTAAAGCGTTAAAGGCCCTATCAGTGATATTCATAGAAATCATGGTAAAAACTGCGACTCTTTAGCGCCATGCAGTTCAGAGTAAGTATTGCAGCTACGGTGGCCCACTCAAAAAGGCAACAACTCCAGCGTTCACTCCAGCTATCTGGTTCGTTTTTTTATAAAAAAGCATGAGATTGATTTATTTCCAGTCTCTGTAGCCTAACCCACACAAAGCATCTAACTACTCAAGCAGGTAAAAAACATTTTTTAATGAGTGTTCAGTCTTAATGCATAATGCCACACGTAGCCCCCCCTCCCCATCCCCCGACAAGACGATGCGCGCGCAC
>SSNS01000578.1:297733-308881 GCA_006937985.1 Aphyosemion australe
GTGTGTGTGTGTGTGTGTGTGTGTGTGTGTGTGTGTGTGTGGGTGCGGGGTGTGCCTGTGCCTGCTCTGTCTTCTCAACCCCCAGTGAGCCGTAGCGGATGGCTGCTCATACTGAGCCAGGATCCTCTGGAGGTTTCTTCCTGTTAAAAGGGAGTTTTCCTTCCCACTGTCGCTAAATGCTTGCTTAGTATGAGGATTGTACCAACACAATGACACTAGTCAGTGTCTTGATGCAATCTGCTGGGTCCCTTATATAGGAAACTTTTTTACTGATTGGCTTATGAACTGAACTGTATTGGAATGTTTACTTTGTGAAGTGCCTTGAGACGACTCTTGTCGTGATCTGGCGCTATATAAATAAACTGAATTGAATTGAATTGAATTGAATTGAAACACTGCTGTTAGCTGTTGTATCAACCTACCAGTCCTGAAGGAAGCTAGCATAGCTGCCTGTCACCGATTCACACACGGAGGAGGGGTGGCATCAGCTGTGGCGTCCGGTGTCATGTGGATCAGAGCAGCGGAGTAAACAAGAGTCTGCCGGTTAGCCATCAGCTGATCGGTGTGCGCCGCAGTGAGGATCGAGATGGAGCTAACATCAACCACTGGCTGTTTAGCGATCGGATAGCCGATGAGGTTTGGCTGGAGCCGGGGACACGCTGTGGAAATAAAGTACCGGTAACTAATGCTAACGTAGCTACCGGCCAGCGGACCACCGTTGGGAGAGACACGGCAGGCTGCGGTAAGAGAGGAGACTTTAATAGTAGGAGCTTTCTTGAAGAAGGACTTTGGAACTGATATGTTGGGACAGGATTTGGAGCTTTATTATGAAGAAAAGATCAGCTGAGGTGAGTCAGAAACAACTTAGAGGCTGGTGTCTAGCTGTTGCGGGCGGGGTTCTCATCATATGCGGCTGCTGAGTGTTGGAAATCAATAAGACCTGACATATTTGATGTGTCTTTTGATTTCATTGTTTGTTATTCAAACTAACAAAGTCCAGCAACAGTGTAACAGCTAGTCTCGTCTCTTCTTAGTTGAATTGTCAGACGCCATGCTTCCACGGTGCACTGCTGCCCTCTGCTGTTTCTTTCAGGTTACAGTCATAGTGCAAACGCGTAACTCAGAGCTCACATGTCCCTAAATAGCTACCGTATTTCAAGATGGAGGATGACCATGGAGCGTCGACCACAATTTATGTATTAAAAATGTAAAATTTGAAGCTGAGAGGAATATTTAGAATTGATGTTGGTGAGAAATATTAATGAAAAGGGACAAGTTTGTGCACTGGATGCACAGAATTTGGTAGTAAACAGTTAAAAATATTACACATTGTGGCTTTAACGAAAAAGCAATAAATAATTCTCATTATTCAGAAATGTATCAAACAGGAATAATTTTAGGCATCCTACCTGAGCTAAAACAGGAAAGGTTTAGACTGGCTTATTTAAAGAGTGAGTAACACCTAAATCAACTGTATCTGCTGATAACCTATGTCTAATACTGTAGTGCTGTAGACATGTGTAGTCATTATTTTTGGCAGTTTAGTGCAACTTACTTAAAATTAAATATTACAGCCCAAAACCATAATTCTATTTCCATCTTCATGTTAAAACTCTGCTCCACACTGATTTAGAATCAGCCACAGCTGATGGCTTGTGACAACTCGTTTTTCTGACTGAGAAACTCTGAGAGGGGGGGGGCTGTCAGTCATTGCTTCAGTGCCACTGTCCCGGTCCTCCAGGCGACGCCTTTTTTTTAAGTATTTTTCTAACAGGAAGTGTGGTTGAAATAAGTCTCCACCCATTGTGTTACTCACTCTTTAAATTTTCTTCAACCAGGTAAGTGGATTTAATGTTAGACAATAGGTGTGTTTCCATTTGCCGGAACTTCAGGGTAAATTCTGGGAACGGGAGATTCAAATGTCCCAGTCCTCTCAGCTGTTGTGTCTCCATTCAAATTCAGCTCTTTCAGGACTTTGCACAGACGTCAGCATATCACGACTGCTTCGTAAGTATTCAAAATTAAATAAATAAATAAGACATTATGAAATAAATATCAACATGAATAAATACTAGACAATTATGTAATCTGAAAATGAAATTGTGAAATAACAGATTGCTGTGTAAAATATAAGATCAATATTATGAAATAATTTTCATTTTTCTATTAAAATGTGTTTATTAATATAACATTTTATGTGATCGTTATTAGCTACTTTTGGGGGGAAATATTATACTTTACGCGGGGAAAATATGTTAGTGTTTTGATCATTATTACATGCTAAATATAGAATAAGGTAAGAATAATGTAAAGCCAATTGACCTTTCGCCGAGCCCCGCCCCCCTTAGTTACTGTTGCCAACTCCGACAATAAGTGGATCAAATACTGCAGCTCTGCAGGTTTCCGTGATGGAAAGAAGTAGACAGATGCGTGTCAGCGACATTTTTTGGAGCAATTTGTCCTCAATATCATCCCGATAGATGCAAAAAGGTTACAGTATGCAGTGGAGGGATATATTAGTGTCGGCTCTGCTGAGCGAAGCGTAGCAGGGAACAAGGAGTTTGGAGTTTGGGAGAAGGTCCGGCGTCTGGGCATGCGTGGATCCGAGGAGCGGTGGGGGCGATGCGGTGTCCCTGTGAGCTGTCAGATGTCAGCCGTCAGATGATCTGAGCTGCAGGCAGCTCTAACGGAGAAAAGCCCGGCGCTCTGCTCAGTTTATCATCTTAGCTGAGTCTGTTTATAAAATGTCACTTTTTATGCCCGTGTTTACTTTCATTTTCAATATAGTTCCCAGCCGGAGCTCGGCATTGATTCATCACGTGATCATGACACCACCCGCTGTTGCGTCAATAGGCTTAATGTGCGTTTATAAGACACACGGTTGAGGTAATATTACGCTGATTTGCCGGCACGGTGTGTCTTATCAAAAGGGTCTTGGATAGTCTGGGAGGCGGAGCTCCGCCCAGCCGCGGGCGGGGGGAGCACTCATGCTTGCTGGCTTGCTGGTTGAGCTCGATGAGGAGGTTCTGAAGGGAAACGAAGAAAACGAAACGACTACTATCGAGGCTAATGCTTAGTAGTAAATTAGGCTTAGCTTCATCATTTTGTTTGGAGCTGTCGGATAGTAACGGTTGCTATGATGTGTGATTGGACAATAGCCGTTCTGGGGGCGGGGCCGGCGAAAGGCTAATTTAACTTTAGCAACTAATTAGTAAATGATGTGATTTAAACAGACTTGAAAAGGTACCATTCAAAAGCACCAGGGGTCTGCAACTCCAATCCTTGAGAGCTACCATCCTAGCCTAGTGAACTAGACCAAATTCTTGCCTTGCAAAGTTTGTTTATATATTCACATATATAGGATGGCTTGCCAGGCTAATACCATCCTGCTAGTTTTCTGTGTTTCCTGCTCTGCCACACCTGAATGGAGTAATTTAATCCTCACCTTACCGCTGCACAGGCCTGTTAATTACTCATTCATTTCAATCAGGTGTGCAGGAGCAAAGAAACAGCTAACATGTGCAGGATGGTAGCTCTCAAGGACTGGAGTTGGAGACCCCTGCATGAGACATTCTGATAGCCTACATCTGAGTAATGTGCAGACGTTAGTCTTCCTTGTTGAGATAGTACATATTAGCATCCATGACATGACATTTTGATGTTGAAATGAAAATGAAAAATATATTTCATATATTTAATACATTTTGTCTTGTGGATTTCTAATTGCTGTGCCTTTTCTGTCTATTGTTTTCCCCTCTGATATATAGAGACACATCAGTATTCTCGTTGATGGTGATGTAAGCCTACCCATTACAAAATGCACCGATGGTGAACGTTTCCACTGTCCATTTTGTCAATACAAGGGGGCAAAACAAATGGTTAAAAACCATATTGAAGGCCATTCTTCAGTCAAACACAAAGGTGCCTATCTTACATATTACACAAATTAAGTAATTACATTAGTATTTTTTCACAAGTGTGAATCTTGTTCCTTTCATTCCTCTCTTACAGAATTTACAATGATCAAGTGTGGGTTAAATTGTCAGAAGGCAACACATTTTCACTGCTGCTATTGCACGACAATAATAAATAGAATGCAACTTGTTCGACATTTAGAAATTCACCAAGAGGAGGAGCCGCATGCAGAGGCCCCAACACAGCACCCATTGGTCCCAGCTCAGCACCCACTGGTCCCAGCTCAGCATCCACTGGTCCCAGCTCAGCATCCAGAGGCCCAAGCTCAGCACCCACTGGTCCCAGCTCAGCACCCAGAGGCCCAAACCCAGCACCCACATGTAACCTAGAATGGCTTACAATAGGTGGTACATATGAAAATAATTGTGGTTTAACACCTTGTGGACCAGATCAGAAAATACTAGACTCGGAGGAGCAAGTAGTAGTGTGACAACATAAATCAGACAAGGTAAGTATAACAATGATTTATTAACAACATGTATAAAGAACTGTATAATATAATAAAAGTGCTTGTAGGATCCAAAATAAAATAAAATTTCACCAGTCTTTGTTTCTTATTCGGTCAGTCGAGTTGGTGAACACTCATGAAGTCGTGTCAGTCAAGTAGTGAGTGTTCGTGAAGTTGGTTGAGCTCAAGTTCAAATGTGTGACAGAACAGTCAATCACCGGTTCGATGTCTCAACTGGGCTGGGGCTCGCCATCCGGAACTGGAACAAGAGTCTTCAGTTCCCGGAGTGAATATATCCAAATCCGAAAGGAATCAATCCAAGAAAAAAACCTGACCTATTGACAAGGTCAGAATACAATACTTTATAGCTGAACTGTGGTTTACAATCTGCATTTATCAAATGAACCAAATTCCTTTATAATTAAATCACACGTTGTACAACAAATAATTCAACTCAAGCTGGTACCATGCAATAATAATGAAGAAACTAAATTACCAATAAATCAGTAGAAATGGGTTCCAACAAGTAGTTTGATAATTAGCTTCAACTTCTTTTATAATATCACATTTCTTCAAACAGAATAATAGTGTTTTAATTTGTCATTCCAAACACAGTTAAATGTATTACATTTCACATAAAGTGTTTGGCAGGTACAGGGATGGACCTGTTCATTTGGTTTTAGAAGCTCTTTTAATGCTAACGGCTGTCGAAGATTAGCTACGGCCTAACATATCCTAGCATAGGAGTTGACACACATACACACTAATGGACTCACCAAGAAAAACCAACACGTGTTACACGGGGTTTCCCAGGGGTAATTCACGGCGGAGTCACGGGCTTCAGACCTCAGTATTTCTAAAGCATGACACATAACTTGTCACTATTACATAGAACATAACCTAAACATAAATTTCAGTCTGCTTACTGAAGTTTAGGCAATTTGTTGAGTAAAAGGCTGCTAATGCATCCTAGTTTGTTCTTCACGGACAAGTGCTTCCTCGTCAGTGTCTCAGCGCATCTGAAGGCAAGTGAAAGCTACACAGCGATCAGCGGAGGGCGTCAAATTCTATTGGCTGATACGATAGCTGACCTGCTACGTGATTGGTTAGTCAGTTGCTACCTGACTTTTTCTAGAACTTTCTATTTATTCAGTTTTAGTTTTTTCACATCCTAATTCCTATTTAATCAATTCCAACAAGTTTCCTTTTAACTATTTATGAATAAAATTGTATTTAGATTTCTATTTATCTTTTTAAGTTTTATTTATATCATATGGTCTTTTATCATGTTTTAAATGTTTCTTAAATCTCTATTTATACTTCAATATTCAATTTTAATTATGTAATGAGGTTGCTATTGTAATCTGGTTTTACACCGGGTTACACACAGGTCCCAGCTCAGCACCCACTGGTCCCAGCTCAGCATCCAGAGGCTCAAGCTCAGCACCCACTGGTTCCAGCTCAGCACCCACTGGTCCCAGCTCAGCACACAGAGGCCTAAACTCAGCACCCACTGGTCCCAGCTAAGCATCCAGAGGCTCAAGCTCAGCACCCACTGGTTCCAGCTCAGCACCCATTGGTGCCAGCTTAGCACCCATTGGTCCCAGCTCAGCACCCACTGGTCCCAGCTCAGCACACAGAGGCCTAAACTCAGCACCCACTGGTCCCAGCTCAGCATCCAGAGGCTCAAGCTCAGCACCCACTGGTTCCAGCTCAGCACCCATTGGTGCCAGCTTAGCACCCATTGGTCCCAGCTCAGCACCCACTGGTCCCCAGCTCAGCTTCCAGAGGCCCAAGCTCAGCATCCAGAGGCCCAAGCTCAGCACCCATTAGCCCCCGCTCAGCATGCAGCACAAAATAAATTCACATGTCCTCATTGCAAAGTGAAATTAAACAAAAAAAACCTTCAAAACACACTGCAAGAGAAAGCATTCCCACCACTTTGAGACAGTGTCAATGGACAGATTTTTGGCCTGTCAGTGAGTTGATGTTAAACATGGGGTGTTTGCAGTTGAGAAATCTTTTTGTGGTCCAGTAACACCCATACATGTCATCGAAAATACTTGGGGGCCAATACAGAAGATCATGTGTGAGGTTGACCAATGTCGTCTGAATGCTGACTTTGCTCGAAGGAGTCCCACTCAGCACCTTGCAATGGTGAATAGAATCATCCTGACCCGCTTTGACTTTTGGAGTCTGGGTTTGAAGCGGGACATTGATGGAATGGTAGGCATAAAGAACATGCTGTGGTGATATGGATTATCCAATATTTTTCAAAATATTTTGATAATTTGTGTTTATGTGTTTTACTAGATCCTGAACTGTTGTCTAAAAGTGATCGAGAAGGTGGCATGGCTTTTGTGAATTTAATTCAAATGGATTGGATAGTATAGTTCAACAGTCAATATATTTTGAGTAACAGATTAACTCTATGTTAGAGAGTAGAGAAAGTGTTTGCTGCAGACAGCTATGTCATTTCCACTTGGTTCCCACCTTCATCAATGAACCACATGGATCACCTACAGGTAATTTGGTTGCAGTTTTTTTTTGCTTTTGTGAGTGAAGTTTGAGCATTTCATATTCAGCTATTGATGTCTTTTTACAGGATGATGCAGCCAGTCTACAGTGGATCCTTCTCCCAGTGTTCGTACCTGGACATTGGATACTCTGTGTAAATATATATATATTTTTTCCTTACACAACATAGTTGCTCATAGCTTATTTAAATGTTTTGCTATAATTAAATGGATTACAGCTTTGTTGGGATTTCAATAACATTCACAACTCAATGTATCTGGTTGTGTTTGAATTTGAACATTTAACAGATACTGAGGCCACAGAATAGGGAGATTTTCTTTCTAGATCCCCTCTGTGGCAGCGGCTGGAGAGATGAGAGCAGAACCCAGCTATTCAGGTTTTTAGGGCAACTTGCATCATCCTATCTGGACAGTGGTAGTTCTGTTTTAAACCACTTGTCCTTATTTTTATTTTTAATCAATAGTTCTGTTTTTATTTGATCTAAAATATTCCATGAATTCTGTATGCAGCCAGCCTTTACAAATATCACACTGTACCCATATCTCAACAGATGTAGCAATAACATTTCTTTCCACACAATAATAAAGACATCACTGGGTCCTTTGAAAGCAAACCTCAACAGGCTCTTCAGCCTTTTGCTTCTTTAATTTGTAGACTGGGTCATGGTGGCCAGCAAGGAGTCCTTTGCACTCTTCGGTCCAATGGGCAAACACTTTCCTGTAACTACAGCATGAATATAGTCTATGTTAAATAACATTAATTAAAAATGCTTTCTTTCTGATTTGACTTCTACATGTACTGCAGCAATTTCCTAATGTTGTGATTTCTCACACATAATGGCAATAAAACCCTTCTGATTCTGATACATACCTGTCAAGACTGTAGTTCTCCAGCAACAGCAAACCACCACTTCCGCAACAAGGGCATGTCAAGCTGTAAGATTATTTGTAACTTACACTCAAATTGTACATTCTGCTACACGGTTTATTCAAAAAACTATTTTAACCATCAGACACTTACTTCTGAGTAGTCAAATGGTGCTTCAAAAGCAATGTACAGGACAGCCTGCAAAAATAAAAACGGCATTAACTTGAAAGTATCAAGCAGATTTAAATATACTTATACAGTGTATACATCCAACCAAACTCTTCAAGTTTAAAAATCATGACATTAAATAAAGGGAAAAAACTTTTTTAATTCAAAGCACAACATTGTATAGTTTTTGATATTGTTTGTATACCAAGATGTTCATGGGAATTGATAAATCTTACCATCAACATAAATATGCCGCAGTCATTGCCAAAGTCTTGCCTTGGAAGGTCCTTATATTCAAATGGATGCAAATGAAATTGTTAGTATGTGAGCTTGTAATGCCATCCTAAAACAAATTGGTGCATTGATTTAATTACTTTCACATCTTTGCCAGTTTTCTCTGTCCATTTCTCTGGATTTAGGTTCTGTGCAACATCCCTGATAATGTAAAACAAAATAAAATTTAAGCAACACATACATTTTAATTACATATGCAACAGCTTGGAAAAAGCTAAATGTCATCATCAGAATGTGGTCGGAAGAAGTAGAGGTCATTTGAACATGACCAAAACATACAGAGGTCATTTGAACGAGCACCAGCAGGAAAAAATCCTCAACAAGTCAGTCTATCATTTTGTAACCTCAAAATAGCCACGCTGTACTGCAAAGCACAAAACCCAAACTCTGTCTATGCATACAAAGAGTTTTTGAGTTTAAAGTTTAAGTTTGATTTAGTTTAAACTAAGTTGCCTGTGATATACTGGCTGTGGTATAAATGTAGCTGGTGGTGTATTAACACTCTCCGCCACCAGGAGGCAGGAGTGACTGCTGTTGTAGCCAGACCATGAGCTGGACAAGTTAGAAGACCGCATGTTCTGCAATAAACCAGCAAAGTTCCACAATGTGCTTCGAGTGGATTCTTTTGTGATAGTGAAGATATCATATCACATTGCCTTGATGGCTACAACTTTATGTTCAATGTTGCTAAGCACCAACAACCCACAAGGTTGATAAAAACTAGTGATTGAAATCACTTACAAATTGCAGAAAATCTAAGCTTTTCTAATTTAAAAAAGGGTATCAACATCCATGTTCATGGATGATAATTAAGTTTATAGACAAATGACTAACTTCACCGTTTATTAACTCAGATTTCAGTTTAAGTTACTCTTAGAAATTGTGGTCTTTCTATCGTGTTTCAGTTAAATATAAAGTAAACGTTATGCGTTTTACTGTGTGAACAACCAGGAGCCAAGAAAAAACAAATAGTTAAGTTAAAGCTAAGCTACAATTGCCAACAGCTTGTTTTAGCGTTTGAGTTAGCTTGTGGACTCCCTGCATCCCTGCAGTTGTAAGACTGCAAATATGGATACAAAATGCTATGAAACGCCGTCTTTGCGATAGCTATTCTCTGGTAAAGCTTTAAATGCGTCTTGTAGCACTCAGAGACTTATAACGATTACATTTAGGAACTAAGAACGGCTACAAAGGTTACAGTTAATTTCATCCTTACCTTTTCTCTTTGAAACCCGGCGGCGAGTATGGTGGAAGCAAATACACGAAAGCATGTTGCCGCTTAAAAAAAAACAACTTCCTGCTGAGGTAAAGCGCTACTTCCGGCAAAGGCAATGACGCGCATTTGACGTCAAAAAGAAGACGCCATCTTCAGACGCCATCTTGTCTGCAGCCAGATCCTACTCAGTTGTCCGGGTCTGCAGCGTTATACTATTGGAATGTGTCAGTCAGTCAGTCAAGGCAGTGGGTGTGACCTGCAACACCATTGGCTAATCCTTAAAGATCAATTAGTTTTCCTGCCTATCTGCTCCCTGAACGGTGACGTCATCGCCAGCGCGCGATAGTTTGCCGACAGAAAGTGAAGTGAATGTTTTACTGAGCGGCACCACTAAGAACAAAAACAAGAGTTTCTTTGGAGGACCGAAGATTGTTGTCCGCAGAGGTGAGAAAAATAAAAAGGTCACAGAACAACGTAGGAAGAAAATGGAGCTAGACCTGCGGTCGGGAGGAGCAGAACCTGTAAATGGCCGTGTCTGCAGCAGCGACCACTTTGTCAAAGGTATGTTAGCTAGCTAGCTTTGTTGTTGTGGCTTTGTTTAAATAGCATCACGTTGTTGTTAAATGTAGTCTAATATCAGTGTTTGCGAAAACACGTCGGACATTACTGACGTGATTTAATATTGTCCGACGAAAAACTTTAAATCGTCGGACATTATGACCGACGCCGTGCGTCTTCTCTGAACATGCCAAAATAAAATAAACTTCCTGAAAACTGCAGACTGTTTGTTGGCTTCCCCCTCAAAAGATCCAGTTTCTACATATATTACATTATTTATTTGGACTCTCAGCGTACCGGGTCTTCTTTTGGGCAGAGAGGATGGAGAGCGGCAGAGCGCTGATTACTGATGCGCTCCGCCGGGCAGCTGCGTCCTGCGCACGGCCACAGAAACATTCTCAAAGTGGCGCCACCAAAAAAAAAACACAATTAACACACGATCGTTCACGTTTGCTCATACTTTCTGTCTTTCATTTGTGTCTGACGCGCTCCGCTGCTGCAGGGATCATCTCCCGTGCTTCAGTGACGTCACCTCACTGGCACGGCCGCGCATTCCGCTATTTTTGCGGTCGACGGATCTTTTTGATCAGCTAATTTCAAAAGTAACTTGTGAGTTGAAAAGTAAGAAGCCAGGCAGCAGTTTTTCTGGAGGATTGAAAGGAGATGCAGCTAAGAGACAGACAGGACAGGAAAATAGTCGGTCTGATCCTCGGCTACAGAAGCTAGCTCTTGGTACGTGGAATGTCACCTCTCTGGTGGGGAAAGAGCCGGAGTTGGTGTGTGAGGTTGAGGGGTTCCGACTAGATATAGTTGGACTCACCTCAACGCATGGCTCTGGCTCTGGAACCAGTTTCCTCGAGAGGGGTTGGACTCTCTACCACTCTGGACTTGCTCCCACTGAGAGGCGCCGAGCAGGGGTGGGCATACTTCTTGCCCCCCATCTTGGTGCCTGTACGTTGGGGTTTACCCCGGTGAGCGAGAGGGTAGCCTCCCTTCGTCTTCGGGTGGGGGGACGGGTCCTGACTGTGGTTTGTGCTTATGCACCAAACTGCAGCTCAGACTACCCATCCTTTTTGGAGTCCCG